>JBBMKD010000194.1:8445824-8479912 GCA_037834095.1 Argya squamiceps
CGTTCAAACCGCTAACGGCCGGGGCGGAGGCGGGGACAGCGACACGGGGACACGGGGACAGGGATACCGGGACAGGAAAGCGGCCACCGGGCAGCAGCTGCGGTCGGGAGTAGGACGAAGCTGAGGCCCGGGGAAGAAGGGTCGCCGGCGATAAGCGGCCGGGTAGCGGCGGCGGTCGGCCCCGGGTTTTCCTCCGCTATGCCGGGGGCTGCTGCTGCGTTGTGCCCTCATCGCTGAATTGTGGCGGTGCCCAGGAGCTCGGGGGCGCAGGTGTCCCAGCGCCCCGGCGGTGGGACAGAGGCCTTGTCTCTGCCTCCCTCAGAGAGTTCTGCTGCACCAGTTCCTGGTTCCGTTTAAGTGGATGCACAACACTTCGTCATTGCTTCTTCCGTACCGTCAGTGTGTTCCTAGTTGGGAGAGTCTTGTGCCTGCTTCTAACATTTTATTTGCGTTTTTCATAGTTGCAGTGTGGGGGTAATCATTATCATCTTGCCATTGAAACAGTCTACTGAGTCTTGTTTCTTGCTCCCATCTTCAGAAGAAATTCTTGCTAGTGGTTCTAAGTGTCTAATATTTACATTATTGTTGATGCTTGTCCCACTGCAACTATCAACTTCTTTATGATATCATAGAATCAAAGAACAGCTTGGGTTGGAAGGGGCCTTAAACACCACCTTGTTCCAAACCCCCTGCCAAGGCATACTTTCACTGGTATCATAAGTAGCCCTGTGAAAACTTAAGATCAGAAACTTTGTATTTGATACTTTGTTAGGGCCTGTATTTTTTTTTCAACTGGAGGAAACACCTTAGGAAAGGTGGAGGGAGTTGGGCATGTTGAAACCAGAGAAGACGAGACTGAGAGGGGATTTTAGCAATGCCCACAAGTATCTGAATAACAAGTATCAAGAGAATGGGAACAAGTGGTGCCCAGTGACAGGACAAAGGGCAACAGGCACAAACTGATACACAAGGAATTCCATCTGAATACGAGGAAATTTTTCTTTGATGGCAGAAGAACACTGGAACAGGCTGCCCAGAGAGGTTCTGGAGTCCCCTTCTCTGGAGATACTCAAAAGCTGTCTGGATGAAATCTTGTGCAATCTGCTCTGGGTGGCCCTGCTTTAGCAGGGGGGTTGGACTAGATGTTCTCCAGAGGTCCCCACCCACCACAGCCATTCCAGCAGGACAGTGAGGAGAGAGGGGTAAATAAAAAGGCTAGGAAGAGCAGCAACTTTGGTCTTTAGAGTGTCACTGGTCCAGATAGTCTTTGGAAATCCATAAATGCAGCTGCATCTTACGCAGAGCTGGCTCAGGTTCTTCCAGCTTGAGAACAATTGTATTCTTAGTCTACTGCCTTTGCTACTGTGGTCCATTTGCCACGGGGAAATTAGAAAACCTGTTGCCTGAACCATTTAAAACAGACCCAAAGTCCAAACAAAGGGGTATAAAGCACAAGCTTTTGCTGGCCTTTAGAATTCTCTATGAATGATATGAGATTATGTATTTTATGTCACAGTGCATTCCTTAGTGAAAAAAATTTAAAACAAATCTGTCATTTGTGTTATGCTGAAGCTAAGTATTGGGTAAAACTTCCACATGGTGTCTTTCTTCCCCAGTAAACATACAGCTTTTGTGTTAAGTGACAAAATGGCATTTACTGTTTAAAAAAAATGAACATGACCCAAACTCCTTTTCAATGAGCTTGCACAGGATGTGATTTCACATCACATACAAGCCTTACCTGGAAAATTATGGTGTATGCTTTTTTTAGTTATTAAATAACCTGTGGGTATAATAAGGAAATCTGTGGACTGCTCCCAGCTTATCTCCACTTTTGTCTGTGTTCATGATGTGATTTGCAGAAGAAACTTATTTATACACAGGTTATTGTTACATGTGCAGTTGTTGCCAGATTTTGTTATTGTGAGTCACTGTGGTTCATTCATTGGAGCTGAGGCTTTTGTGGAGTGATAATGGACTGATGTGGACTGATAGCAGAGTTAATACTTTATAGTGGATAAATCTCTGTGCATTGCAGGTTCAGATAAAAGGTATCTCCTTCTCTTAGGAACTTGCTCCTGCTGCCTTCTTTCTCACCAGCAGAGGTCCAGCTAACACCAATTTCAAAACTGGAACAAAGGTAAATCTCTTGCTGACAGTGTGTCAATAACATGTTTTAAAGACTGATTATGTCTGCGAATTCATCTGGATGTGATTTCCCTACCATACCTGAACAGTAGGACTGATATGACTGTATTAGAAACTGGAAGTTGAGAAACACTCAGAGAATCAGCAATGACTGGAGAGGAGCCATCAGCAGATGGCTGTATCACATCACAAGAACTGAGGGCTTTGTGTTTTGCTGAGCCTGCTTCATCAGGGCGTGTAAGCAGCTCATTGAAGGCAATATGATTTTTATAAGCCTACAACCAAGTGTGCTAAATGATACTTGTGTTCACCTCTGGTTAATCAATAGTCTCAAATTCTCAGAGACAATAAGCAGTCAAATATCTTGGGTTTCATATACAACACACCTTAAGAAAACAGCAGTTAGCTTTTATAGCAGTGACAGTGAGGAATGAACTATGCTGAACAGGAGATGTAATTACACTCCATTAAATATTATATTTAAAATATGTTGGAGAAATGAAGGGCACAAAAGAATAAGGGGTAATGCTCTAGATTAAAAAAAAAATAGCTGGTGTGCAAGATCATAAAGTCTACTGTAAAATTTGTTCAGTATGAAGTGTTTTGAGGACAAAAATAGAAAAGTTTTTCTGATGCATTTCACCCTTATTTCCTAGGTGGTTTTGTTAAATATTCTCAAAAAATAACAGAAGTGGTTAAGTAATGCTAAACTAACATTTTGGGTGATTACTCAGCTGACATCCACATGCTCTTTAATCAGCTCTCTGCACTTTAAAAGGCAGTTTTAAAAAGTGGTGGGTTATCATCAGGAAAATTTCTTACACTTTTGGTGTGTGGAACTTTGACTTACTGCACAAGTTTTAAAATCTGTAGAAGTCTTTTCTATAGACTGCAGGTTTGCTTATACATTTAACTTAAATACAGCTGTTTAAACATGGAACTGAACTTGTAAGCCAGATTTTATGATGGTCTTTGGAGAAACAATTCCAGTGGCAAAATAAGCACTGTCTGAGCTGACCTGAGAAAAAGTGACTTGGGCTAATGACTGGCACTCAGGCTAATGTGCACAAAAACCAGTTCTTGTAGCATCAATGGCTGCAAGCTATCATTTTGCTGTAGTTTCACTGCCCTCATCCCACTGGGTGTTTGTGTAAAGAGAAGGGCAGACACACACAGGTTCAGTGAAGCTCATTAGCAGCCCACACAGCACTGGCTATCACCCTTAGGAGCACTCTGTCCAGTCTGAACTCTCACACTGTCACTTTGGACATCTTCATCCATACAAGGATATATATTTGTTTTGTCCCTACAAGCAGACATGGGTGTTTCCCTAAGGACAGTGACTGGATTTGGAGAACAATAACAAAAGTTTCTATGATTTTTACAACAGCTGATGTCAATGTAAGAGAATCATTACAAGTGTGATACTAGTTTTGGTTTTCAGAGTATTTTTATTTCTGTTTCAATTGTACAATTTCATCATTAGAGAACAATACACAGTGTACAGTACATAACTTGCATGGTTCCCAGGTTTTAAAGTCATGTGCCAAGGTTCAGGCTGCAAAGGAGAGTTCACCATGCCTAAAATGAAAGCAGGCACACACACAGAGTTCTATGCTGCTGCAGCATTAGCACAATCTTGTCTGGCAAATGCAACATTATGAGCACCACCAGCCATTAGGAGACTGCATGTACCAAAGGGTTAATGACATGGATCCTTAACATTCTGCCCCTGTAGTATTTTTTCGTGTTCAAGTGACATCTCTAGAGAAACAAATTAAGCAGTTCACTCCTTGGTTTCAGAAGTTATAGCTAGTGAAAACACCTCACAAAATGAAATTACAAATCTGATACACATTTTGCATAGTTAAAATTATGTCTGGATAACCTTGGTTACTGGATTTTTTTTCTTCTGGCCTTTGTACTTTTGCTTTGAGCTGAACAGTTGTTCAAAACATTCCCTCATTCAGCGCTCCCCAGTCACTTGAGACACCTTTCCATTTTTTTGGCTACTTTCTTTTCCCGTAACATCTTTTAACCTTTTTGTATTCCTCCTACAGCAATATGCTGCGCCAGACAACCACTCCCTCCCCTTTGGCTACTCCTGTTCATTTTCTTCAGCTTTTCCCTCCTCTTCAGTCACTTCCCCTTTCTTCTGTTACTCTTCTCAACATCTCTGGGCTCTTTCTCATCTTCAACCATTCTGACTATCTCTTGACAGAGAGACAATGCCACAGGTTTCTCCTTGTTGCATCCAGTGGCTATTGCTATTTGCAATACCATTTGTAAATCCTTCAAAAGCATTCACCTCTAGGTGCCTCATGCTTTCTATAATTACACATGGAATGTTTTAAAAATTTTTAATGGTAAATAGAAGATGAAAATCCAACTCACTGCCTTGAATTGTAGCTAGAAAGAAGAAAAGAGCTAATAGAGGGAAACAGAATGAATAATTACAATCCCAATATAACAGTGCATATTCCTTCTCTTGAACTTGGGGTTGTTTGGTTTTTTTTCTTTCCCTTTTAGTATGGAGTTAAACTTCTTCACAGTATGTCAACTTATTGTCACTATTTTCTGCTACAGTAAACTTAAGTTTGATCACATTTGCTTCTTTAATCTGTTGATATGGGTTACTGTTATAAATCCCCACTGTTATTTGCTAAATTATTTTTAACTAGTCTCTAGCATCAGGAAAGTATCTGCCTCCTACCTGTTGACACTAGAACAGGGGAGGGAAAAATTCACAGGCATCCTCTATAATGCAGAGGCTGCTGAGATATGCACACTTTAAAAATATTACAGGTAAGCCTGGATCACTGATTACTTATAGCATGAGCAGCTTTGCAAGTTTTGCAATGCCTACTGTGTGGAAAATGAAAGCCCTTCTTCCTTTACAGTCTCTCAGACTTTTAAGTCAAAAGCAAGTAAGTTGCTGATAAGTAAGTTGATTGTCTGCAACTTACTTTTTGCCAGTAATTTTAACTTGGATCTCTGGTTCTGTTACAGATTTGGGCTTGTTTGGTTTTGTTGTTGGTTTTTTGGCAGGGTTTGTTTGTTTGTTTCCTGTTGTTTGTTTGTTCTGTGAGTGGAATGCAATGAGTCCAAGTGTTCAGCAGCACAGGGAGCCAATCCAGGCTTTGCTCATTTGCCCCAGCCCTGGCCCTGGCAAAAAGCAGGAACATTACTACAACCACACAGAGCTCCTGTTGTCACACCTCTGCCCAAGCAGTTTCCATTCAGGTTTCAAGTCTGCACACAAACTAATTACTCACATACATTAAGAACCACTTTGAGTACTTAAACTGTATTTTTTAGTATGGCTTTAGGCTTATTTTTCTGTTAGTTAAAGATTAAAGGGAAGATACTTCATTAAAAACACTATACATTTTGAGATAAGCTAGTGACAGTGAAAAGTGCTAGGTTATTAACTTTGGAAAGTGCAGTCCTCCATATAGCCAAAAACGTAACAGCAATAGTGCAGCACCTCTGACCAGCCTGCAGCAGTGAGGTGCCAGCACAGGGAACAGGGGGAAGGGTGATTATCCCCTACTTTGATTCCCTGCTGACATACACAGGGACAGCAGTTCTGAGCACCTGTCAGTCACAGCAGCACTGCCAGCACCTGAGATGACGTACTGGGCAGCACAGCTACCAGTCCCAACAACTCTATTCCTGCCCCCTTAATCAACATAGAATCATCATCCTTGAGGTAGATGACCAAATATTCCAACACACTTTCCCTGCACCTTTCAAGTCAAATATCACCAATCAAATGTTTCAAGTAAAAAATCCCCATTTTCAAACACTGGAACTAGTGATTTCACTTTTGCCCACAGCATTATCCCTACTGTATCATGACTGGAATGAGCTCTTTTGTATTACATTTGATGCTTTACATTTTCAAAGCACATCCAAAAATCAGCTACATGAGGATTACATTAAACCCTACAACTGATTCATAGTACATGATTATATATAGTGTGTATATATATATATATATTATATCTCTATAGTTTTATGGCCAACTTATAAGCCCCTGAGAACAGAGATTATGCATAAACACTGGCATCAATAACACTAGAAGATGCAGCTTTATTTAGATGTAATTAGCATAGAAAGCACCTGGAATTATTTATATTTTCTATTTGTAATAGGTTAACTCTTTGGATATTTTCATAACTATATTAAGAATATATTTGTTAATCTTAACATCCATTGTGGAAAGATAGTATTTACATACAAATACATAAACACTTGATGTGAAAGAGAAAGAAGGAAGAAAAGAAAGTGCCTGCTTTTGTCCCCTTATTTATATATATGGGTAGTGACTTTAAATCAATTAATATGAATGTGGGTCCCAGGTGTGAATAAAAGTTACAGGTTCTGTTTCATAATGCTTTATGCATCTATAATTTTGATGGACTATTTAAACTGTTTTTACAATACATCCTACGGTAACTGTGTCTATGGGCTCAGGAATCCAGCCCTGAGAGAAACACAAAATCTGTCCTTCCCTGCATTTGTAAAAATCTCTCAGATGTGGCACACGTTCAGAATTAACTATTTCTACAACTCTGTACTGAAACACACCTGTCCACTCAGCACAGGGGATGATCCCTCAAGGTCCAAGAGGGAGGATCCCTCCAGCCTCCTGGTCTGCTGGGACCCACCACAAACGTTCCTCTTTCACTGTTGTAAGGCTTGGACAGGTCATTGAAGTTCATCTTGGTGACACTGTAACAGCTTGCTTAAACTGAAAAACGAGCCCAAACCCAATTCAAAATAGATTCCAACTGTGGTTTTTTATCTACCTACAGCTGTCACTATCCATAAAAAGTGACTTCAGTTCAAGATATCAACATTACATCACCTGTGAAAGTGAAACTGTCCATTTTTGAGAGTACAGGAGCTTCTTATATTGGCTACATTCTTCACTAAAGTCTCCTAATACAATCTTTTTTTGCAACATACTTCAAAAGACAAACTAAACATGTCTGCAATACTTCAACAGGAAAATGGAATTCTTTCTGGGCTGAAAGAATATGAATTTTGATAAGTCAATAATGACAATATTTTTGTAGGTAACAAATGCAAATTTGTGTGTATTACCTCTGAGAATTTTACACTGCTACCTACAGGAATTTTTAATTTTCTTCATTTTGATGTGCTTTACCAGTTGAATAGTACATTTTGACCGAGAGTCATAAAGTATATTTGACTGCTGCCTCCTGACTGTACAGATGCAAAGAACACCTTGAAAGGGGAAAAAAAAGAAGAAAAAAAATGCTACTGTCAGTTTATATTTATGAAAATATTTTTACTCATATAGGAAAGGTGATAGAACGGCACAGTCCCAAATACAAGGATATACATATACCACAACTGAATTTTAATCCCATGAGAAACTTTTAAAAGTGAAACTGTACTTGTGATACAACTGCGTTTTTAAACATATTTCTCTCCCTATTTGAAAAGACATACAAGAGCATTTAAAAATAATGAATCTCAGGGCTTCAGTTTTCTAAATATGATAGTGGGACGAAACAGACTTCAGAGAACATTTACCAAAACTGCTATATGCAAGAGATCATACCTGATTATCCATACCCTGGTGTCTGCAATTAAGTGTTGTTTTGTTTTTTTTTTTTTTCCCCACGATGACTGCTCTGAACTGCCTGTAATTTCAGTAGCCCAGGAGAGGCAGTCCTGTAGCTGGGAATCTTTGGGACTCACTCACTAACCCTCCCGACCTGTGGTGCTGTGCAGTTCACAATGCCTGTATTTGTTATCACTGGTGGCACTGAAGGCTGGGTGGAACAGAGAGTTCTAACATCTGGTGGTGGGAATGTGTGCAACATCCATAATGGATATCCATACTGGGTGCTTTGTGGGATCAGTGATTACACTGGCTTTGAACAGGGAAGTTATACCAAGGTAGAAAATAACCAATAACAAAGTTACCAAAATGAACTGATTTCTCATGGTCAGCTATTACTCATTTTTGCTAAGTCACCACACTGTAGTCATCTCTTACCTTGTCATTTCTTTCACATAGAAATTTTAACTTCTGTGCTTTCTTGTGCATAAATACTCCTTCCAGATTTCCTGTTTCCACAGAGCGTAGTTCAATTGCTTTTTCTCCCCAGCCCATGACCTGATTGGACTGAAGGTAAGCTAAAAGAAAAAAAAGAGAGAAAAAAATATTGGTACTATTTAACAGCTGAAAGACTGATTCTTGCCTCATTTATGTTAATTATGGACCTGATGCATTTCTCTTTGATAACAATATATTCTGAATTATTTGTATTTTAAGTTTACACAAAAGCCTTAGGAATAGTAACTAAATTTCAGTTTGTCCTCTCAGACTTATTTTGAACTCTAAACATAAATCTTAAATACCTAAGACATAATCTTAAATATCTTAGACTCACAAAAGCTTGGAGGAAACCTCTGAAAGGCATCTTGTTTAACCGCTGGCCCCAAAGTGGGGCCAAAATAGACAAGGTTACTCAGGACCTTGTACAGATATGGTTTGATGAATATTCCACAACCTTTCCAAGACCCTGCTGCAATGCATCACTACTTTCAAGGCTGAACATTTCTTCCTAGTATCTTGGTGCAACTTCTGCCCATCTTTGCCTCTCATCCTTAAACTGTTCATATTCAAGGAAAGTCTTGACTGTCTTCCCTGTACCCACTGTACTCTGTTCCTATTAAGAAGCTGTGTTTGCATCTACTATGGAGGTCAGCTTAGTCTGAAACATAAATACTTCAGAATCTGAGACCATGGCATGCACCATGGCATAATTAATTTGGTGCAGTATTTCCAAAACTAGATGGTTATAATATGTGCAATATTTCCAAAACCAAAAGAAGAAATTCTAGCACTGTGGAAGCTTACTACAACATTCCCTTTAAATTTGGCAATAAGAAATTAGAATAGTGATGAAGGAGTTAACACCATAGATTTCAAATTAGGCACAGTTTCACTGAAAGCCCTCTGACTGGTACTTGTATGGGCTTGCAAGGTAAAATCACATTAGTTATGCTCTCTTGGTAGTCAGTGCTCAGAAATTGTTCTTGCTCAACTATCAACTGTTATTTCATTAGTCTAAGAATTCTGGTGCTCTAAAATGATGTAGAGGGAATGTGTGCACTGGACTGGGTGTTAGTTTCATTGGGCAGTGCATGTCTGCCCTACATCACTAGTGCGAGCAAGGTCTGTTTCTTAAAACCTTCATTGTTGATTCAGGCTTTTGTCTAAAAACTGACCTTTCAGTACAGACTGATACTGCAAGTAACAGCCTGCAATCCTGCTTGAGAAGGACAGCAGAAAATAAAGGCAATATGCCCACGTGGCTGTATATACCTCTAGCAGGGTTGATTTAATATCAACTTGGAATCCTTGCTTTATAATTGTTGTTAGAACAAATGTATGAAAATCATACATCCTTGGAAACACATATGGTTTGGTTACAGTGTTGTGATTTTAGTCTCCTCAGAGTCTATAAATTTACCCTAAATCTGTTCAGAAGACTTTCAGTTATTCTTTGTGCACACAGAAGGCTTCCCTGGCACGATTGCCAAGAGCAAGAGAATTCTTTCCCTGTATCCCAGTCATGAGGAAAGAGGAAGAAAACAACCTATTTTAAAAGCAGAGCAGCAGTGAGCAATCAAGGGTGAGTTGCAAAAGAGGAGGAGTATTTTCTAAAACTCAAGCACATGAAATGAATGTATTTTAAAATCATTTATTTATGCTTCAGGCTGTACAACAGGGTACCATTGCTGTAGGCTGTGAAGGAAGTGTCATTAACATTTCTGAACAGTACAGCAGTCGCAGGATGAGCCCAGGGCACACCCATGCAGTCTACAGTATCTGAAAAGTAAGCCCAGACCACACATACAGTGAGGAACATCAAAATTATACAAGACTCAAACTTCTGCTATTTTTTTTTGTACCAAGTGACATCTGATTAACCTTTTCAAACTTTGCTTTTGAACACAACAGAGACGGAGGCACCCTGTGGTTCTGGGGGGTGGGAAGAAAGGCAGGTGCATATATACTAACAGCATGAAACCATTCTGTGGCTACACTGTTTAGTATAGGTCATATAGGTCTAGCAACAAAGAACTAATAAGCCTCCTGATCTTTTCCACTACATGAAATTTACACTCCAGGTGCCACTATGCTGTGTCTGTATCTGTGCCTTTGGCAGATTTCAATTTGATAGCTTCCTTGCAGCTCCCAGTAACAACTTCATTAGTCTCTGCTGCAACCTCTAGGTCATCTGCTGGAGCACTTCTGCTGTGTTCTGAAGAGATCTGACCTCCAGGCAGTATTCAAAACAGGAACAGAATAAACCAGATATGCCAAGTTCAGCCCTGACGCTCTGCTCTCTGGCCATATACCAAGAACTTGTCAACTGACGAAGGCAGGTTTAAGTACAAGTAGCATAAAATCTGAGTTTTGTAGCAGAATCAAAAAAAATCTTTCCCAAATTTCATCTGTGAAACAGCATGCGAACAAAATGGCCTCATTACACCATTTGCACAGTTGTCCAGTAATAAGGATTTATCTGTACATGGAGATTAATTTGAAGGATAGCAGGCTATGAATTCAAAGGTCAGTACTGAGTCTTGATAATCCTCCCACAGGGAAGCTCTTAGAGGTGTTTCATGTGAGATGAACTGAGAGAAGATACTCGGAATAGAGTTGTCTTATTTTGGAACAATAGCTCATATACCACGAGCACCTTGGGAATAGTTACTTTGAGTCCACTTTCCACTGCAGCTTTAGATAAAAATATCTATGCTTCCAGCTGGTATGTTGTAGAGCAGTAATTTAACCACCTTTTGGTAACACTGTTTCTCTACAGAATAGTCTTACTGCTTCTAAAATGTACAGGGAAAAGGAAATAAAGACTTTTACTAGTTCCTCTGGGAATATCCAGATTTGTGTCAGCCCTCTATGGCTACATACTGTAAATAATTCATTACTCACACAAAAGGGCAAGAGTGCTCCCAAATCTTATTAACTTGATGTTTCTTAATGCCTTTTTAAAACCTGCTTTATAGAAAATATTACAGCTATATTTATATTTAGCCTTACACATATGTAAATCTTTCAGATATAACACAGAATACTTCTACAGTTTTAATTTCCCATGGGATTTGAGCTTCCTCTCTCAAATTTCTTATTAACAGACTGGTCACAGAGGTCCCAATTTAAGATTATGAATAAGATATATTTAGATTCCCTGCCCTAAATCCATCGACTAAAATACAAACTTTTTTTTTTTTTGTATCAAAATACTCTCTCCAACTACAAACCTTTTTTTCAAAATACTTGTTTAAAGAAATCACAAAATGGGCAAAGAATGACTGGAGAGCACCCTGAGGGTAAAAAAAGACCCTTCCGTCACTGCAACAGAGAGTGAAAATTGAGATACACCCATACAGACTTCAGGAGGTTTGAAATTAGTAGAGAAATCCCAAGAAAACAGGATTTTTAAAGAAACTGTCAAGTTGCCCCTAGGCTGGGCCATTCAAATAACAATTTTTCACACTTCTCTCATAATGTTTTTGTCTGCAGCCAAGGATATCAATGGATTAAGAAAATTAACAGGAGTTAGTGGTAAAACTTAAAATAACAGTTAACAGAGGCCCTTATGTGAAGTTCAAGTTGTGTGTTTAAAGGTTAGATTAATTTTCAGTGGAAATGTGATTTCAATCAGAAGTCAAATTTGGTTTATACCACATTCCGAAGATGGGCTTTTCCTAAAACTACTCAGGTGGAAGTGAAAGGAAAAAAGTGAACATCCTTGATTTTTCACTGTGGTATCCAGTTTCCTCCAAGCTAATAAAAGGCTTCTGTGCAGTCTAATTGTCTTGGGCTTGTTTTTGTTGGTATGTTTGTTTTAAAATAAAGAACGGGAGTGAGACAGAAATTAAAACAAGTAATAAACCCAAGAATCTGCCTGCATTGTTCCTCATTTTCCCCATATCGTTAGCCTGAAGTCCTATGGGAAAGGTGAAACAAACAGCTGTCCTGGCTCCACTACAACCAGAATCTCCTCCTACACAGCCAACTGCAAGCATGGGGAGATTAAGAATCTATCACAAATACCCCGGGCTGGCAGCCCTGTGAATTTAAAGTGATAAAATGAAGGGCCCATTTGACAGCAGTTACAGATCTCTTCAGTAACTGACCCCTCAGTAGCTGTGAATTTCTACATAAAACGCTGTGAACTATGAACAACCAAAACACTTTTTCCCCTCTGTAATTCACATAATTCTCCCTGTGGAAACTGGTGGTAAGCTGCATCCTCAGTGAAGTCTGTCTGTACAGTCAATATGTGATGCAATAAACAGTGTGACAAGAATACAGACTGTGGTCCAAATGGGAAGCCCCTACTGCAATCATCGGCTGTGTGAACACAAACACTCATAAATCTGTTTACTCTTTTACACATCTGGTTTGCTCAGAAGCTGCTTTATGTGCCATACAACCACTTTCACATAGATACAAACCTCATAAAGAAGTCAGGCTTCATGCAGCAGAACCTTATATTTAATAAAGAGCTATTTTTCATACGTACCTACAGATGCTGGCATTTCTCCCCACTGTAGAACAGTCTCCTTTGTGAAATGCCCATATATATCAATGTAGATGCCCTCATCTTCATAGGTGAGCAGGAGCTCCATGCCACTGGTGTTCGGGAGGATGATGATGGCATGTGGGCGAATTGTCCCCTGGATCTAGAATTGTATTTTACTAAGATTTATATCAGAACATGGACTGCAGTTTCAGTGATGACATCGATCTAACTAGCTTGGCAGAGCAATAAAAAGGACTAGCTCATGGCTCATGGAAAGTGAAAGAAATGCCTGTTCTCAGAGGCTGCATAGTTTGCTAAAAAGCCTCTGAAACAGACTTTCTCCCCTTCTCCCCCCTTTGAATATGACAGTAGATTTGCAAATAAATCAATATTCAACAGTTCACTTTAAATTTACCAGTGTTAATTGGTTTCAAGAAGCCATGGAGCCATTGAGACACAATAATATTTACTTAGTCACTCACAAAATACTTGCATTATATAAACAGGAGAAAGGTGAAATAAATTTGATTTCACAACTTTTTGAAGAAGATGGAGGAAGGACAGCAACTTTCACTTTCCAGGAGATCAGTGCTTTCACTTTCCATGATATTTCTCTATCCCCACTCACAAGTTAAAAACCTGCAAATTTAGTAATATTTATCTTGCTGTAAAAAGCTCCCTGGACCTTTTCATTCTGTTCTTCCCTTCCCACATCCTTCACTACAAACAGCTGCCCATTTGACTGCTGTTGGGCACACCTCTGCATGCCACAGGAACAGTGCATTTCACTCACACGAATCTCTCCCGGAAGCCAACATATCCCAAGCAAGAAAACCAAAACCGAAGGTGAAGTATACAACCACGAAGGTGGGGTTTTATGGAAGCATTTTTGAAAGAAAAAGAGGACAGCCTTAAAAAAACAGTAACAAAGCATTTCCTTGTCTAAAGCGCCACTCAAAACAGGATGTTAAACAGTAAATTAAACCACCACAATTAATATTTTTATAGGAAGCATATGACTGGAGCTTTACATCATTCTCACAAGCCAGCCACACACAGGTCGTTTGTTTTCCTCAAGCACAGACACTTAGCACACCATAAGGGTACAACGAACAGTAAAAGAAGCACTGAAGCTGTACTTGCCAAACTGAATACACTCAGGCCACCCACTTGACTCCGTGCCTCCGCAACAACTATCCGTAACACTAGAACGGGGATCCAGAGCCGCAGAGCAATTTTAATGCGTTGCCTTGGGACTCGCATGAGCGACCGCAGCAGGTAAGAGATGAAGAAAGAGGTGGGGAACCAGGAAAAGAGGCTACCAGAAAGCAAGAGTATCTCAAGTCAGCCTGTTACAGTCTGGGCTATCGCCACCACAAAGCTCCTTGGGATAATTATCCAGTTCTAGCTCTTTTAAAATAATAGAATATCAAAAGAGATAGAGCTGCTGTAGCAGCTGATTTATTCCAGGTCTAGGACTCTGAAGGGAAAATATATTTTTAGTCTGTGCTAACTTGTGGCTGAAGAGCTCACATAAATGTAGTCAGTCTCAGGTGCCCCACATATTCAGGGCAGTCACCTGGGAAATCTCTCTCATCAGGTACCTAATTGTATTTGCAGCCTGTTGAAAAAGTAAAGCCTCTAAGAAAGTTCACTTTTTTCTTTGCCTTCCTTCTCTTGGGCAATTATGCTAATGATCCTTTTGATAAGTCACTGTTCACCCTGCTCAGCAACCCACTTCCAGACAGGCACGTGAGTACCATGCTTCAATTTACAAACTGATGTGAATTCATCGTAGCTGCGTAGTTAACAAAACTACTGTCAGATTAAATAAATCCTCTAACAACACAAATACTAAGTACCTTAAAAAAAAACAACACAGAAATAAACAGTACAAGGCTTTAGCAAGTGATAGAACAGTTAGAACAGCTAGAAAAGTAATTTTTCAGTTAAGAGAAGTCTATAAATCTAACAGCCAATCTTACACACTATGTCCATCAGGAACACAGAGGTCTGACAGAACGTGGAGGCTGTGGCTTGCAGGGGCAGCAGAGTGATCAAGTGGCTTGCACAGGAGGAGTGGGTTTTCATTTGGGTTGAAAACAAGGGGCTGAGAGTGGAGAAAATTTAAAAAATAGATGGATTCACAGCACAGGCTGCAACATGCAGATCTGGGATGAGATTTCTTCAGATCTCCCAAGCACAACTTTGGGACACATGGTCTGGGGATACAAGGAGGCCATGAGACCCCCAGCCCCTGTGGAGCACTGTTGACTTCAGGGAAAGTTCAAGTGTGCACGGAAGTTTCTCTGCTGGGAGCTTCCCATCAGACTGGAACCAGTCTGGAACCTGCCAGTTTGCTGAACCTAAGCCCCCACGATTCTCTGGCTTTTGGGGCTCAGCTTTGAAAACAACTATCTAGAATAGCTAAAAAATAAGCAAACAAACAAAAATCCAAAAATACTAATGCCATAGCAAAGACTTCATATCAGACAGCCCCATGCCAGCCATTCACTTCTGCAGGGCAATTTGCTGGTTATCTGAAGCTTAAGCAGGAATTTAGTGATCACCATCACCTCAAACAGAGACACAGTGCAGGATGTACACACACCCCTGAAATCAACACCTTCATGCTAACTTACTGACAATCTAATGAGAAAGTCCAAAGGAAAATGTAAAACTTCTTCTGAATTTACATCACGGGCAACTGAATGGCAAGAAGATCAGCAAATTTTTTAGTCTGAAGTTGGTTTCTGCTGTCTGCACAGTGGCAGACTGTAAAAGTCACCTAAATTCATGTAGATATTATTGTGTCTTTGACTGTTTAAGTCCTAAATTTCCAGCATAAATCAACTGAAAATAGTACTGTCCATACAATAGGTTTTCTGACATTAAACCACTAAAACGGATACTCTAAATGCGATAAAAGCATTTAAACAGGACTTCAGTGTTATAAAATTGCGTGAAAAGTGGTTTTCATTCTTTTAAAAAATAGCACAACTCTTAACCTGATCATCATCAATACAGCTCAAAGAACAAAGGCTTAATGTAGGTTTTTGGATTCTCTTACGTGTGTTGGAAGGTACAAGTCATACACAGATCCAGAGTCCACATCAATGGCATGAAATCCCACTACTGAGCCATAGATGACCTTTAGTCTTTGCCCATTTTCAACAGTCAGGTCAACTGACAGTGGTTTGTGGTGAAGTGAGGTAAAGGACTGGAAAAAAGAAAAATGCAGTATGTAACACAATAAAACTGTTGGTTTGCAGAACTACATTTAGGATCCTAAGAATCCTCAAAACTCAAAAGTCAGCCAGCTATTTTTGTTAAATAGTAGGTTACTTTTAAGGAGCTAAGTATCCATCATCCACTGAGTTGCAAGGACAGTTGGATAATTAATTTGTGGTTTAAAAGAGAAATCAAGATTTCTAGAAATGGACTAGGCAAAAAGTGGGCTGACTACCATTGTGCTTAATTTCCTCCCCTTTCGAGGGAAATCAACATCAACTTTGTCAATGCAAATGCACATTTTGGCACAGCACCTGCTGTGTCTGGCTGGGGTAGAGAGAAACAAGTTATTCACATCTAACACTCATGACTGTGACAGTTTCATGCTTGCCACTTCCAAAGTACATCAAATGCACTACATTTTCTTCAAAAGAATATTCACTTTATCTTTAGCTAGAATAAATGTTATACAAAACAACAAAAACAAAAGCAGAGAGTAGATGAGAGACAGTGAGAGACAGTGACACATCTGAACCAACATGATGTTTCACTTACCTTAAAAGCCATGAATTTGTGATAAGGCTTTGGAGCCCAAGCATAAACCTCCACTGAGTTCTTCAAAGCGATTACAAGGAATTTGATTCTCTCATATTTTACTGTAATAGAAGAATAATTCCTTAGATACCAGACAGACACTTAAATCAAAGACCATCTCATCACATGCAATAATTTCAATGGATTACTTGTAGAGGTAGACATTATCCAGCAAGGGAGACTAATGCATTCTAGACATCAATGTTTAATAGCACCAGTGACAATACCTTGACTGGAAACCTACAATTCATTTATGTTCAGTAATGCCAAATGACTGCTACAAATATTTATATATTCCTTTTCATATAGTGATGAAAAAAAACCAACTCATTACTCAGAAAAAATGGTCTTGACCCTGCAGCTAAACCAACCTACTCGATTTTTTAAGTATGAACACGCCCCACCACTACTGGTTATGAATAGGCTACTGTTGGAGTACTGGTGGTTGTTAGCTGAACAATTCTGTCAGACTTGGCAGAATGAATTTTCATTTCACTGCTCATCTGTGGGTTAAGTCCCCAGGTGCTGTGTGGGTGAAGGACTCCCATCTTTCTGAGATGAGTAAGCATTTAAGAGATGAGCAATTTCTCCAAGACAGTTAAAGTCATGCTGGGCCCATTGAGAATAAATGAAGAATCATGCATTGAAAATTAAGATTTCTTTGTGCATTGTGTTTTCGTTCTGCCAGAGACAAACACTTGGAAACAGGATGCTATCTCACACAGGCAGAGAACAAGAAAACCCAGCAAACACCACCAAAATGCAGAACAGTACATCCTTTTACTTTTCTACCTGGAAAAACAGCTGTACAACCAAAGGTCAAGATACAAGAAGATTCACCAAGAGGAAAACAGCAGCAGCTGTGCTGTCAAAAACACAGCAGTGGCTTGTCATATATAAACACAGAAGCTCCTACTAAATGTTTGCCTAATTTTTGGATAAGTATTTTGTAGATTTTTTTTTTAATGCATCAAACCCAAGAATGAGCAACTGAAGTGGAGTATGTGGATGCTTAGCTGTAATCACAGTTAAAGTAACAACACACATCTGTTTCACATTCTTTCTTGAGTTTAACCCCTGCCACTTCTAAAGCCAAAAGGCAAAACCATCAAGCAAGGTATTAATGAGAAGCAGCCACCTCACATTCCATGCACTCCTGTGTGTCATGGTTTCATTTGACTTTGAAGAAAGTGCCACTTTCACACATCATCATCTTCAGCAAAGCAAAACTTGTGCCACTCATCCACCCCACAGAGTTAAATGACAGAAATTATCACAATCCTCACATTGACCTTCAAGAATGAGCTGCTTCAGAACCAAAGAAAAGCAAGATGGTACCATTTCCAGGGTGTTTAAACAAAGGTATATTTGGGTCTTTCAAGAGAGAGAGAAAGAGATGAGCTGATCTACTTAAGGACATCCTAGAAATATGATTCACTAGGACTTGAACTAGGCCTAATTTTTTAGCAGTTACCTAGGGCCAAGAGGGAAGCTGAGGAGCTGGAACACATCTGTTCAATAAAACCTGAAGTAACTACAGAAAAATTGAACCACTGACTGAGCACAAACTGTGGCTGGCACTCCCTCCTTCCAGCCATTACAGGGAACAGCCATAACATCATCTGATAATTGCTGCAAGAAGAGATGCTGCCTGAAATGACAGGGAGCAAGGCACCTGCCATGTAAAACAGGGAGTTCTGAAAGAACTCATGAGATATTCACCCAACACAATCCTGAAACAAAGCTGAAAAATGTTGCTGCCACAAGATGCAAAAAGAGGATGATTAAGCATCTCTCTAAGGAAAACTCAGGAAATCCTTACCGACTTTGTAGTGCACACAGCCTTCCAGGTCACCCACGGACACCCAGCCTTGCCTCTTCTCCACCTCTGGATCATTGCGCAAAATTTTATTTCTCAACCACGACAAGTAATACACCCTCAACTTATTCTTCTTCCCTGGGATTTGCAAAAAAAGACATAACACTTTAACTCCCTGAACTGCAAACTCTCCCCCACTTAGAAAAATCCAGGGTTTTGTGACCTTGAGTGCTTTGTGCCTTGCCAGGGTGAGAGAACATAGCAAGGGCACAAAGGAGCGCCTGGGGTGATGGGAACACACAGGGAGAGCTGGCAATCCTATGGCACTGGGCACATGTGCACTTACCCTGTGACTCAAACTTCATGCAAGATTTTCACACCTAACTAGAATTCTACCTCGGGCAAAGAACAGGTTTCTACAGACACAGGTATTATCAGAAAACATCACACTAACTGTTTATCCTGGAACACAGGCATGTCCTACAACAGCCACTTTGAATAACCTATTAATTTCGTTCTAATTAACTGTCAATCTTCATTCAAATTAGGTATTTTTCTTTCGGATGCCTTTCCAGGTGAGAATTATTTTGTCATCCTTATCTGAATCACTCTTTTTGCTGTATTAGTTCATAAGCAACTATGGTTAGCAGCACTCTGGGACCACAGATTACTCAGAAGAGGACTATGTCATGTCCCAGCAACAACTGGACCTGGCAGTATAGGACAAACAGCTATTGCAACTGCCCACCATGATGAGTGTGGATTGGAGACAAGGTGCTATTTCTTGGTGGACCCAGACCTCTGACCTTGTGCATCCTTTAAGGCCACTCTCAGCCATGGCAGATAAACCAGAGTCCAAACTGTTTCCCAGCAGAGGTTGAAGACCTCCACTTAATGTTATTGATGCTTTCACAATACAGGTCACTCTCATGTTACTGCTCATACCTCTTGTTGAACACAGGATGAGGTTAAATCATGATATAGATATAGTACTTAGATAGATGCTCACCCACTATAGAAACAACAAAAGTGACAAGCTATAGCTTGCAGAGAATCAGTCCGTTTTAGGAATATGAAACACTCTATACTTCCCAGAAATCATTTTACACATTAACCAGGCAATGAATTGTCCCAAAGCCACTCTGGAATGGGAGTGTAAATGTTAAAAATTCAGGAGAGTTTTTCTATTAACAAGAATAACTGTCCTGTGATTTTCTGAAAGCGGAAATTCCTCAACCTAGTTTATAACCTAATTCTCCTTTTTAATTGCCTCCAACCTCAACGTGGGTTAGATACTTTTAGCCACTGAACCAACCTGATATAGTAATTAGCACATTGAGTCCTTCCAGAACATCCATTTGCTGGAACCGTCTCCTTGTAATCAGTGTATAAACTCTTCCTTGCCCACTTCTGTCCAGCAGCCACAATCCATTCTCTGTTCCCACCAATAAATTTACTCCTGTCAATACATGAAAAAAAATACTGCATAAGTCACCTAATGATTCAGAAGTCACCGAGTGTTCATCGTTTTGAGAACCAATTTTTATTTCATCTCACTTAATGGTACCTGATAATTTCTCTGTTGCTCTGTGGATGACTTCCCAGAAAAAAAAAAAAAGATCTCACCATTAGAATTTTTACTCAACAGAACACCTGTATACCTATGGAAGTTGAAGGATGAATAGTTCTGCTAAAGTCAATGCTGATTTAAACAAAAAGGAAAATATTCTCTGAACCTGGTCACCTGAGGTGACCTTGGAAAGTACCTGTGACCAGCACAAAAGTCCCAGTCCAGCACCATCACAGCAGTGACACAGGAGACCCAGCTAAGTGTTCCAAGGGTCCCCGTCAATTATGAAAAAAAGAGAAAAGTTCCCCCCAGCTCTCTTTTTCCAAATACAGCGTTCAAATCATGCAGGCACCAAACTAGTGGGAAGAAGAACTGTGTTATGAGGTGGTGCAGGTTTGTTTGAAAACAGTCTCTGGTTTGGAAAATGCCTTCAAATGCCAAATTAAGGAGTGAATCCATCTGAAATCCAACTGCTGCTAAGGAAGAGAAGGCTCCATTGGGTTGCTGACATCAGAGGATGTCAGAAATTGTGTTGGGCTGGAATGACATCTATGTTTCTAATCAGCAGACTCTGAAGACACAACATAAGGTATCCTGCTGTAACAGGCACCTTCCTCCACTGGCTCTGACAAGTACCTGGTGCTCTTCAGCCTCAATGCACATTCAATTACACACCTTACCACACAGCTCTGTTCTTAATTTAAAATTTTGGATTCCTATAAGCCTACATACGCAAAATCTGTGAAGCTATAAACTGGAAATCTGCATTTGCTCTGGATAATGTTCCATTAACTTCATTCACTTGTCATTCCAGGCTAAAAAAGCGAGGAGTAAAAGGCTGGGTGAGCCTCATAGAACACATCTGTTCTTCTGAAGTAGAAAGGTGGTGAAAATAACTCAATAGTTTAGCTAACGTGTGCCTGGGACAAGGTCCCCAGTTGTTGAGAGTGGTCTGACTGCTGTATCTTGGTTTTACACCATGTGAAGCTGACCCTGTAAAAAGCATGTAAGTTTAAACAATGGCTCAGTGATGTTCAGAATAAGCAGGAACTAAGCATGACAAGCTTTTAGAAGGACCTGACCTGCTTTGGATCCTTGGAATACCTAACACACATGGCAGCAAAAGGCTTTGTGTTTGGATTATCTCCACTGGGTCAGGGCTCTGTGATCAGCTGTACCCACATACAGCTCAGATCAGTCTCATGAGCCACAAAAACTGCTGAAACATTTGCAACTTTTGGCTCTCACAATGAGCATGGTTTCAACTTGGTGTTTGATCAAAACTTTTTCCTCATTCTGATGCACAAAGTCCTTTGCAGCTGTAATTCATGTGTTTGCCATCTCCTCCCTGGGGAGGCAGGGCCATGTGATGACACAGGTATTGGCTCAGGGATCCACTCCAGCACTCTCTGCCAGGGGAGTGGCAATACAACTGTGAAATCTGCCTAGCAGATAATGCCAGCCTCTCCTGCTGTGCCTTGCCTCCACACAGCTGCCCAAGGACTCTGAGCTTACCCCACAGAGCAGCACACAGGACCTCAGAGTTGAATTTCTTCTTGTATTTACGGATTTCTGGGCTGTCACTTTGTGGGCGGATATTGGTTGGATTGACGTTGACAACAGAGCCCTTCCTTGCATTTTCCCTCCTGACAGGCTCAGGTTTGGCACTGGATGCTGGAATGAAAGACACACTCAATTGGAAAATGTGAGTGTTTGGTTGCAGCTCATTTTTGAACCACCTTGCTCATGGCAGAATGCAAGAAACCCCAGAGGGGTGAGAAAACACCCTGAGAGCTTTGTGTAGCCACAAAAAAAAAATCTGGGAAATTCCTCGAGCATTCTTGAGAAAGCATGGTGGTAACACAGCAGCAGAGTACAGGAAATCACATCTGAAAGAAGGGCAGAAGCAGTATAATGAAAATTCACAGTAATGTCAAGTTCCAGTTTCAGGGGATTTTACTCAGTGTTCATTTCCAAGCAATAAGCTCTCTCCAAACCTGCCAAAAAAAGTCAAAAAGAGAGAGAAAAAAGGAAAAAAAAAGCAACAAAAGAAAAAAAAAAAAGAAGAAAAACCCAGGAGGAACAATTTAATGCAAAGGCAAAGCATACTCACGAGAACTACAGGAAGGTCCTACTGGACTGGTGGGAGGGGTGATTGGCAGAAGTCTTGGATCTATGAATGATGTGAAGGATGTTGTGGAGGATGTGCTGCTCTTGGCAGGTGGGCTTTCAGCACATGGGCTCTGCAAAGAGAAACAAAAGCTGCCTCAGGCAGGCAGTGCTTGGGGCACACACCCTGTGGTGCCCTGACAGCTGTTACCTGCCTCGAGTGATACCTCTCCCCACAGGGCCATGCTCACAGCAGTGCCAGAGCCCTCTGGGGCTGCCCTGACCCCTGTGCTCCCTCACATGATGTTTGGGTGTGAGAAAGCCAGGGACAATGAGCAGAGGCACACCAGAATTCTGCCAAGGCAAGGAGCAGAGGGTGTGAGTCCTCTAGCTTGTGCAAAAGGTGAGAAAATAAAAGCTAATAAAGAAAGAGAGCAGAGAAGGAGATGGGGGAAAATAAGTGTAACAATGAAATCTGTTAGGCAGCTCAAGATTTCTTATCTTCCTCCCAGATAAAACTTGTAAAGGAAAGAAGGGATGCAGTGAAAAAACTCATTTAAAAAGAGAAAGGAAAGAGGAACTTAAAAAGGCTGGAGCTCAATCCAGTCAATCTGTAATTTATCTCTTACCTTAGTCAGAGGTTTGTTCTGAGGTTCCTGGCAAGTCAGTGGCACTTGTGGCGGGCTCACAGAGGAGCCTTTAATTTGGCTTTGCTGGAGGAGATCTGGCAGGAGATAGTTCTGGTTGTTTATGCTCCAAAGGCCTTCTTGGGTGTTTGGAACTTGCTTCCCTAAAATCTGATCCTGTATGAGAACAAACAGTTAAACACCACGTTTAGTTTATTTCCAATGTACTCTGCAACTCCAATTAATCAGGATGATAAATAATGAGCACATGGGGAGGAGTGCTCTCTGTGACACACCATTTAAAGACAAACCCTACAGCAAGATTTAAACCAAAAATTAAATACTAAAGTGTATGGCAAACATCTGAGATGACAAATCTGGGGTTTACTCCTGAAGTGCTCCACAAATATACTTCATCTACATTACCTCAACCACAGAAAAAGAAGAACCTTCAGCCTCAGAGATACCAAGTCAAATGATTTGCTCATGAGTTTCAGACCTGACCTTTGTGTACTGCAGACAGAAGAAGGCACTTCTTGGTTCTGCACCTTTAGTTCAAAGCCCATTGCCATTCATTTCATTGCTACTTTCCATTTACTGAGTTAGGAAACCTTGCTCCAGAAAGAGGACATTTAGTAGGACCCAGCATCAGCATTTCCAGTATAGTGACATTTGATTCTGCAGACCTCCTTACAGCATCCCATGGAAATACTTGAGAACTTTGTGAGGTACCACACAAACCCTCTCCCTGACAGCACTATCTATGGAGTCAGAGGTTGGTTTCTGGAAATACATTTTATGTTTTCATTTAGATGTAAGAGCTGAACCCAAACTATGCAAATCAGTATTCGAGACTGGGGAACGAAGCCACAATGGGGCTTTTTAGTTCAGTTTTCAATCACATTCAACTGAACTAAAACCAAACCAAATCCCCATCTGAATCACTCGGGAAGTTTAGGGGAGACATCCTAACCACTTCAAAGCAGCTCATACTGATAGGACAAGGAAAGAAATGTTGGAGGTGATGTGGAGACTCATGGTGGCTGTGGCTGGTGGGTGAAAAGGGGTTCAGAGGAAGGGATGGGAGGCTCCATGAGAAAGGGGGGGAAGACTAGACAGCAGCAGAGAAATTTATGAGAAGTGTCAGCCATCTGCCTGTTCTCCCTGTTCTTCCTCCCACACTCTTTCCTCCAAACTCACCAAAACACGTAACCTCACCTCTTTATCATACTCCCTCATCCTCAGTGTGGGCCTCAAAAACCCCAACATTCTCCCTTTCCTCAAGCAGCCTATTTCCAATATCTGGATATCAAGGGGAAAGGGAGACACTGGGCTGGCTTTGCCACAAGAGAAGTACTGGTTTATGCCCCATTTATACTTCTTTCTCCAAAGCAGAGTCTTTTCTCCTCAAGGATGGTGGGACAAAGGCCAAGTAGAACTCTCTCGCCAAGCAGGAGGGTCACCACTCTGGTCTGAAGTTTAGAGACGTCAGAGGTAAAGAAAACACCTTTTTCTTTTTGCCCTGCCACAGCTCTGGAGAAAACACCAGTTTCACAGTGATTTATTTTCCCCTATCTGTAAAGTGAGAATACACTCAGTAACATCTGAAAAGGGCCCTGACACAATAAGTCTTATTACTGTAATTTTTTTCTTGTTTTCAACCACAAAGAACATAGTTCTGCTTTGTCTCTCTTCATCTTTTCTGCACTAATATTTACCACAGGGGAAAATCCACATGACTGGAAGCCTCTACTAGAAACTACAGCTGGAAGGAACCACAACATGACATATGAGAAGACAAGCATTTTTGCTAAGCTAGTAGGGAGAGATGAAGTGGTTTTCCCCTGTTCTGCTAATATTTTTAGCAGTAGGAGGTAGTTCACTTTAAACTGGAATAAAAAGAAGTCAAGATTTTAAAAAATAGCAACAATGCCCACCAACAACAATCAACAGTGCTTTTTGCCCAGTGCCTTCACAAAATACCTTGACATCAGAAACTACTACAGGTCAATAAGAAGGACAAATAAAGAACTGCAGTTTTGTACCTAAATGCAAGGATTTCTACAGGAAGCACAAAACCTAAAACTGCACTTTTTTTTCAAGGCTTATAGCTGTAATTTGCAATGACAGAGCAGGACTTCAGAGTGAGAATGCTCCCAAGAAGTAATGGATATGGCGTTTATCATGCACATTAATGACCTGACTCCCCCTCACTGTACCCACCCCCTTACAAATAGCCAAATTACCTTCTGTTCTGCCACGGTGCTTTGGGGTTTCAGTTCAATTCCATCTGGTACCCTTGTCCTTGAGAAATCTGCAATTCTGCCGCTTAGCAGTTGCCTGGCAACAAACTCCAATTAATGAACAGAACTACTTCAGGGGAAAAAAAAAAGGAAAAAACTACACATAACCATGTTCAAAAGTGAACATAATTAACATTCAATAGTTACACTCAAAGGTTCTTGTACAAAAGCAAGCTGATTAGTCTGTGGATCTGCCTGAACGGGCTTGTGCCTGAGGACCACTCACACACAGCAGGAAGCTCTCCCCACCTTGACAGAGAACATCCCTTCATCCCCCTGCATTTCATCCATCATCTTTCAGACACAGCATAGCTCAGGCAAGTCCCTCAAGCTGTCATTTGAGAAGTGCCTACTTCAAAACTTCTGTCTCCCGTTACACATTCCCCTGTGGGGTGTAATTATGAGCCACCCTGCTCTCCAGAGAGAGCAGCAGCTGCTCTGCCATGTGCTGCTGTCAGGGACCTCTCTGCCAGTGCCTACTGGGACAGGCTACACTGGAATTTCAGCCTGTAAATCAGTGCCTAAAACATGGATGTCCTCGCAGCTTGAAAGGAAACACAGAAAATGTTGCCCAGTGCACAGAGAGACAGAAGAAATCAAGAGTTGCTGGACTGGCTGAGGCCAAGAGTCCCCCTAGCCCGGCATCCCATCCACAGCAGTGATCAAAAGCTGATACCAAAAACCAGAGTGAGAACAAGGCAAGTGTCTGTTGTGAATTCCCACTACATCACTGCTTCCTGCACTGCCTGAGGTATCTTTGCATTTTAAACTTTTTCACCCAAGTGGAACTGCTTCAAACATGTCTTGGCCCCATTTCTGCACGCTTCCACCTCAAATGATTTATTTATCCCATTTATTTATTTATACTCATATCTTTTTTACTGCAATCCATTTAAGCCTGTTACGTTTTTGCCTCCTTTCCAGTAATTATAAAACTGACTGGATTCAGCCAGTGTGAATCCACAGTGCTATGTGCCAAATGGTAGCAGATTGTAAAGTATTTTTTTCTTTTAAATGATGCCCCATGCGATAACAAAGAAGGTTTGGTGAGAGACCTACTGATTTAAGATGGGTGTGTAGGAGTAGAAGTTTTTGTGGGACTTTTTGTTGTTTATTTTTTGGCTTTGGATTGTCTCCCCATTCTACGTGAGTGGGTAAATATTTGCATACTACACTTAAAAGGAATGACAAGGTGTGGATTAAGATCAATGGTGAATGCCAGGACCTGTTCTTATCAGGAAAGCAAACAGCAGCTGATCTTAAATAATGTCAACCTCCAACTTAGGAGAGGGAGAAAGTAATTCCTAGCCAAGCATACACCTGCATCCACCTCATCCAAATGCTGGTAGGAAACAGCAATTAAAGAGCAAAGAGAGGAAACTGAACTATACAAATGAGGCCCAAGATACTCAGTGTTTTAGGGGCATACTGCAGGCACTGGAGGAGGAAGCACTCTCCATAAAATAGGAGAAATTAACATCAATGGAATAGATGTGCTAAACAAGGAGGTAAGACCCTGGATTATATACACCGACACTTTTTCCTTAAAACAAACAACTAGAGTGTGTGAGGAAGAATTCTGGCTCATCTCACTCTAAAGAAAAACAAGGCCAGAAGGTGCTTTACTGGTGAAATACAGCAAGCCCTTGGTCCAGCATCCTCAGAAAGGAGTCTTCTCAGGGGGGTTAACAGGATTCACTCAAGAACACAGAAAGCACATGTCCTTCTCTTGCACATGTCGCAAGTGTAGTCCTACTGAGCACCTTCAGGAAAGCTGAGTGTGGACATCAGGTGCTGTTCCACAGCCCAGGCAAGAACAGGAAAACACAGGATGGTTTCAGTAGCCCACTAAAACTTGGCCCAAGGTGCTTCAGCCAGAGCTCCCACAGAAACACTCCAGAGTGCAAGGGGCTTCAGATCCTACAGTCACATGCTTTAGAGAGCAAAACAACCCCAAACCCTTCACTTCATCCAGAATATGCAGTTTCAACACTGGCTGCTCCTTTCAGTCAGATCACTATCCTTCTTGTGATTTACTTGGCAGCAATCAGGATATACTTCCTGAAGTATCTTTTAATATAAATGATATTCAGCCAAGATAAAGGGACTGTTAATAGCAAGATTATACCTTTGATGTTACAGGGGCTCTTGCAGTGGCTGTGTGCACAGGAAGGTAAATGTGACAGGGAGCATCCTGCTAAGTGCACCTCTGCAGAGAAGGGGTAGATCTCAGACACAGAGGAGATGCAAATAACAAATGCAGAGTTCCAAAGACAGTGACACCACTTCTTCAAATCATTACAGCATGCAAGGATCACAGCAACCTGACACTTACACAGCAAAGTCATTGCTACAGGGCAAATCCATATTTTTATGTAGAGTCTTTCTGAGGTCTAGGATGAATTCTATGACCTAGAGTGAATAAAACTTTTTACAGATTGGAATAAGGTGGTTTGGAAGAGGATCAGTAGGAAAACAAAGGCATTACAGTGAAAGTCAGCTCTTTCACATGCACTGAACAAGCTACAAGATCTTTTTAACATTCTTTCTCCTCATCTCAGCTTTGAAAATGAACTTCAGAAATGCAAATCAGGAGCGTATGCAGGCACAAAAATCTACCTCTTCAGAGCAGCATAGGGGAAAGGACTGGTACCAGCCCAACACAATAACCTGCCAACAGTGCTCCAAATCTGGGCATCTCTGCCTGACACCTGACAAAACTGCATGTGTAATTCTGTCAGAAGAGCAAGAGCCCCATCCCAGAGAGCTCGGTGGCCCTGGGATGCACTTCAAAGTAAATCCTAGAACTTGAATTAAACCGAAGTTTCTTTGCAAGAAAATCAGAAGTTTCATTAACCAATACTAAAAAATATTTCTGTTTGTTGTTCCTAACAGCAGGGGTGGCCAAGTGAACCCCTGACTCCCTTCTCTTGGAAGCTATTCTTGCTCCACTGTTTCTCAGCAGAATACACATCTTACATGACAGGTATAACACCACAAGATGTCAGTCACAAAACCAGCAAGATAAACAGGAAAGCTAAAGAGACATAGTTCAGGTGGTATCAGCTGTGGGACAAACCACAGCATCAGCTGAAAACCACAGCAGTTGCGGAGAATGTCAGTATTAAAAATACAACGCATTCTACAAAACTATCCCTCCTTTTTATAAACAGCCCTGGTGAAGCAATCAACTTTTCACTGGCAATTATTTCTCCCAGAGTGAACAGACTATGTGAATTCAAGGGTCATGCTTCCCTTGTTTTCTCCACTGTAACCTGTGTTTGTCATGAAGGCAAACAGTTTTTACATTTTGCTTCCCTCTCCCTTTTTCTTTTGAAAACTCCATGTAAATGTAGATCAATGTGAAGTGGTCCCTATAAAAGCCCTATCCTGTATATCCAGTTAAAACAAGACATTTCCACATTGTCCCAGGGCAGCAAGCCATCAAAGCATATTATTACGCTGTGCACATCTGATGGAGCAAACATTTACCCCCCAGGAGTTCATTAAAATGCAATTAAATTGCTTAATTACAACTGACACAAATGAGTGATAGTAACTTCAAAGGAGGGGGAGTATTTATGCATGCCAGCTTTTTCTACGTATTTAGAAGTGTGTTACGAGAATAATAAAATGGTTGTTATTATTAATAATAATAAGAGTAATCAAGCCAACCTTGTGTGGTTTGTGTCATCTTCATCACTGCTGCTGCTGCCTTCATCACTTGAGGAGGAATAGTCTGCTGCTTTTAACAAGGAGTTGGCACTGTCCTTCACCTTGGCAAAGGAGCCTGGACTCTGAGCAGAGAAAGAAAACTCAGTTGAAGAACGCATTGTTAAACAGCATGTGCCATATTTTACTGTCCCAGCATACACAGTTATGGTCACTTCCACACCAAAACCAGCTTTATTAGGAAGCTGATGCTTCTGTTGGTTCTGATCACAGATGGGTATCTCACACAGGAAAGTGATTTGGGTCAAAACTGGACACTCTGCTGAGGACCTGAGCTCAGAGCAGTGAGCTTGAGCCAGCCCCACACACCCCTCAGGTCAAGTCATGAGTGACAGCAAACTCACACACCAAAACAGAGCTGCCTGCACAGACAGACCCCTTGGTGAAAAAAATGGACAAATTTAAAAGAACCTACTGCAATCTGGCCTGGATGAGAAACTTTTTCAGACTTCTGATGCAACTGCACGTGGTTCTGGAACAAAACATTCTCGGTCTTGGCCAGTCCTGGATTCCCTGAGGGTAAAAAACCCAAAAGTTTCCTTTTTCAGGTGTACATGCAGGAGGTGAGAGAGAAAGACAAGCACAGATAGCTACGACCCAAAGCAGATACCAGTCTCTGCTGACTAACTAGTCTTTTCTCTTTGTTGCAAAGGAAAATCTCATTGCTTGTTTCCCAGTGGTTCTGCCTGCTGCAATAGTATGTACATAAATTGACAGCAGTGCACTTTAATGCTGCAAGAGTAAGACAAGCAAACTAAATCCTTGGCAACACACTCCCACTGCACATCAGGCAGTTACATGGGAAGGGAGGAAGGGAAAAGGTGAGGGCATCCTAATCCCTTCCTCTGATCCTCCTCTTGAGGAGAGAGAGCTGGTCATATTCCAGCACCAAAGGGCCAAGCAGCTATTTCCTGTGGCTGGAGATACGGGGTGAGCAAGAAAGGTCAGGAGGAGCTTGAGCCCCCTACACACCTGTGGGAAGAAACAGATGCTGACAAGATTTGGCCTTCATAAAACTGTTACACAAAATCAGTCCAAAGAGTCTAATTATCTAAACCCAACTGGGCTGAAGGCAAACAGCTGTGCTAAACTGCAAATCAACCTGTGAAATGCGGGCCCTCCACTGCCTGCAAGCACTGGAAAAAGTAAAAGAAGCCTTGGAGGCATGCTCTGCTCACAATCCCTGACACAAGGGAAAAGGAAGGAAAGCCACTGTACCCTCACCCTGCCCTGGGACACACTGGCCAGCTCAAATCTTGCCTTTTCCAGCAGGTTCTCCCATGACTATCCTGCTGTTACCAACAGGACTCCTTGCAAGTTAAGCAGGGAGAATTCAAGCTTACACAAATTAGGATTCATATTTGGCAATTTAGTTTTGTCACAACAGTTTCATGTCTTCATTCATTTTGCAAAGCTTTCAAAACTAGGAATTCCTTACTGGTCAATAAGCACCTAAACAACTCAGCAGAACTATTAGCTTTAAAGTATTTATAGGCCTTTCTCCAATTCATTATCCCTGTGGGTTTGGGAAAGCAACAAACTGTATCTGAAATGCCATATGCCAGAACCAGCTGCAATTTAATGACACTTAAGAACTCAAGGAGACAGTTTAAACCACAAGGGAGGTTTTCTATTCTTTCCATTGCTGGTGAGATTTTTGTTTCCCCATGCCAAAACAGCACAGGAGTTACACATCACGTGGACTTTGTAAAGTTGAGCTGGGCTGTTGCATGTTATTCAACTCTGTTATTCAAACACAAAATGACATAAGAGCAAAAAGAAACAAAGCCCAAGCAATTTAAAGTGTGCTTTGGATTTCTCTTGAAGAAAAGCCTCCTATTCTGTGTAGCTAGTAAAAGCAAAACTGGCTTGATTGTGTAAGTGTAATAAATAAGCAATTTGTTCCACATTTATCAAGGGCTTTTAAATTAACAATGTAAACCTCAATATAAAAATAAATGACCTCATAAGCTCACTGGGGTGGTTTCAGAACATTATTTGTATCCACCCTGTTTTGGGCATGTGTGATTCCCCAAGTTCCCAATCTTTAGTGGCCAACCTGGATGCAAGGCCTTGTGACACAGCAGAGCTTTGTGAGGGGCTACACAAGAACTGCCCTGCAGCTGACCCACAGAAAACACCCACAGGAGTATGAAGAGAGGAAAAAAGCTGTCCACTTTTCCATGTGCCAGAACCTCAGGAACCACAATCTGTACTGCAAAAAACTTCACAATCAAAAGCAAGCTGCTGCATTCCTATACCATGACCAGAGACAGCAAAGGAGCTTAGCAAGCTGTACTTTGCCTAAATCAGATGGTTTTCTCTTCCTTTTAACTTCTTTTGCCCATTTTTTTTTCCGATTCCACTATCTCTCTGTGCATAAAAGAATACTGGAGAAGTATTTCATAATGTGCTGTAGAGAGAGACTTATGCTTCCTGTTGCCAGTACATTATTAGAGTGCAGAAATATTAGTGTACATCAGCTGCTCAACTGTATCATCTTAGCAGTGGGGAGTGCAAAGAGCAGAATTTGCCAATGGGTGAACATCAGTATTGAATTACATCTGTATGTCTGGAATGTTGGCTCTGCTGAGTTTCAATTATGTCACTAACTGCAACAGAAATTATCTTTTTTCAATTCTTAATTGAGGCAATTCAAATTTTCCATATGAAAATATATTCACAGTCACTTTTCTGACTCAAAAGAGGAAGTGCTTATATTTTAAGAACATGGAACCATAAAATCCAGAGGGCTTTCAAAAGCCTCTCACCAGAGAATGTCACTAGAAGTTCATATCCCATTTGCAATGCAGAACTTGACACCCTGCAGAAGACCATTTCATGTGACAGGAGTTTAGTAAATTTTGACTGATGAATCTTTGACTTAGGAATCACCTGAGGTTGACCAGCTGCTCTGGTGAGATCCCATCTCCCACGGCTTGGTGCCAGGAGTGCTGCTGCTACTGTTCAGCTTCAGAGCGGGTCCCCCAGGGGATGACTGATGAGTATTGCTAAACAGAAAGACAAAAGGCAGATGAGACTCCCGTGTGCAGGAACAGAGGCTGGAACAGAGCTCCTGGGCCACTGGATTGAGCTCCCTGCTGTTGCAGTATGAGATCATACTCTGGGTTACGAAAAGTTTATCTTCATTGCTGCTCCAAGAAGGGCCACCCAGGAGTGAGAGAAGATGATGGAGGGGACAGTTTCCTCTGGGCAGTCCTCCTGGGAGATCACAGAGATTCCCAAGTCATTACAAAATATCCTTCTATATTACATTTTCCTTGGACTCTTCAGACCTGTGTCAGTCCTGATTCCAAAATCTCATGGCTTTACAACTCAAGAGTACTGCTCCACTACCTTCCTAGAACACACATCAGCAGTCACTTACCAGTGGAGAAAGGAATGCACTGGACAGTAAAATAAGTTGCCAAGCCAGTGGCTCAAACAGAAATCCAGTCTCAGCAATCACTCATTTGTAACATTGACAATTACTTACATATTTCTTTTCTGCTTTACCTCCTGTAATTCCCAAGTGGAGAGCATTTAGGGCTTGATTTCACTTGACAGTTATTTCAGATGATGTTTCTGACTCTGACTCATCAGAAAAGCTGCACATCACTTTGTTATTTCAGCTAAATCTACTTCACTTTCCAGTCTCTCCAACCCATTCTGTTCCCTGATTAGACATCTAGTGGAGGCTACCCTTCACTGCTGAGCTCCAGACATCCTTGGTCTTTTCTCCTGGGATATGGAAAAAGTACACCAGCCTTAAGGGCAGACTGCCAAAATTGTCACAATACATTTACAAGCTGCCTGCTCAAACTACTATCCGGCAAAACAAGCAGCACAAGCTGTAATTAAAAGTGCCTGTACAAGGAGTTGAGGCCAGACCTCCCTGACCAAAGCATTCAGACACCTGACTCTCCTTTGAAACCAATGCCACTGGCACTGAGGTAGAGCACCTGCCAGATACTTTGGTCTTCCTACTGACAACAAAGCAGCATTAAAAAATTAGTTTAAGCATAAAACACAGTATAAGCACAGTGTACGTATGTAAAGTATACAGTGTAAGTTTAGTTTCAGTATAAGTATAAAACACTTTAGAGCTTACCTTGAAAGGCATCGCTGATGGCCAGGCTGATCCCTGCTGTAAAATTTTGAGGTTGTCCTTTCTGGAACCTTAAGGATTTAATCAAACATTTCAAGGTTGTTACTTATATTTTAGATTCAATCAACAAACCTAATGCTTATCCTGTATCAATGAAAAAAAAAAAAAGACTAACCAACAGAAATGAACAATAGTTCAGTGGGACCTGTGGGGAGATATTCCAGGATATCAGCACTGGAAGCTGCAAGTCAGCAGCAGGCACTCCCAGTTTGCTCTGAGCCTGTGCAGTCTATCAGGGTACAGACAGAGAGAGGTTTGCACCTCTCCTCAGAGTCAGTATCATTCTTGGTCAATATTTAAAGCAGACAGTGAAAGGCATCTGCAGTCACTGAATGCAGCTTTCCCCAGCAGGTGGATTACCTTATGTTGTTACCACAGGCTTGGGAATGAGACACACCCCACCCCCCCACTGCAAAGTAATAAAATAAATATACACATATGAATTCCTGCTCAAATAGTCTTGGACTTGTTCTTAGAAAGAGAAATACACCATCACCTCAATTAAACAAACTAACAAGCTTTTCCACAACAAGACAGACTTTCACCAAACGGGCTGCTACAAATACCTGGTCTAACAAAAGAGGTGTGTCTGCAATCACCTGCAGATATTACATGTGTGCAGATATTATACACTGTGCTGATTTGGCACAGCCTGGTTTTTGGTAACGGGGGGACCACAGAAGTGGCTTCTGTGAGGATCTCCTGGAAGCTTCCACCATGTCCAACAGAGCCAATCTCAGAAGGCTCTGAGGATGGACATGCTGCTGGCCCAGTTAGAGAAGTTGGTAACCCCTTTGTGATGACATATTTAGGAAGAAAATCAAAACAGTGCCCAGGCAGGTTTTTCCCGGGGGTGGCGAGGCGTCGCCGGGACTATCCCAGCACAGCCCGCGGCAATGTCCCGCTGCGGCCGCTGCCATCTCGGTGCGGCCTGCGGCGAGCCCTGCCCGCCCGGCCGCCCCCAGCCCGCTCTGCCGCGGGCAGAAGGGCAGGGGCGGCAGCGGCGGCTCCGCCTTCCCGGTGCCCTACATGAAGAGAGGTGTAAAACAGTACCAGCGCCGCGGGGGCTGCCACTGCCCACACAGCGGCAGCGGGGCAGCTGGCCCGGCCGCAAAACATGGTGAGTGACACCCCGCCGGCCCCGATGCTGAGCCTAACCGAGATCAACCTCTCAAGACCTTACAAGA
>JBBMKD010000194.1:8480012-8505254 GCA_037834095.1 Argya squamiceps
AGGAGGGAGAAGAGGTGCCTCCAGGAACTGGAGCCGGGATTCCTCTGCAGGCCATGGTGAAACCATGGTGAAGCAGCTGTGCCCCTGCAGCCCGTGGGGATCCACAGGGGAAGGCAGAGATCCACCCACAGCCCATGGGGATCTGCGGGGGATGCAGAGATCCACCCACAGCCCGTGGGGATCCATGGGGATGCAGAGATCTACTCACAACCCATGGGGATTCACAGGGATGCAGAGATACACCCACAGCCCATGGGGATCTGCGGGGGATGCAGAGATCCACCCACAGCCCGTGGGGATCCGCGGAGGATGCACAGATCCACCCACAGCCTGTGGGAGAATTGCTCACACCAGAGCCGAGGGATGGTAGAGAAAGCTGTGATCCAGTGGGAGATCCGAACAGAGAGAGAAGACCCCTGGTTCCAGAGATAGAGAGGGCCCTTGCTTCCAAACAAGAGCAGCCTGGCCTTGGAGGACTGCACCCTGTGGACAAGTGACCCACGTTGTGTGCAGCAGTTTCAGAATGACTGTTTCCCCATGGGAGGGACTCAGGTTGCAGCAGTTTTGGCAGGACTGCTGCTCATGCCACTGGAGCCACACTGGAGAAGTTCACGGAAAACTGTCTCCTAAGAGAGGGACCCCACAGCACAGAAGAGGAAAGACTCCTCTCCCTGAGTGAACAGAAGATCTCAGGTGATGAACTGACCAAAACCACCATGCCCTGTGTCCCTGCGCTGTTGGTGGGAAAGAGGGAGGGGCTGGGGGGAAAAAAGGTGTTTAAAAGGCCTATTTTACTTCTCATTATCCTCCTCTGACTCTGTTAATAATAAATTTACTTTATATCTTTAAATTTAAACCTGTTTTGTGGTTAGAGTGTTTTTCTATCAGTCCTCATCTCAACTCATGAACCCTTCATTCATTTTTTCCCCTCTCCTCTGCCCAGCTAAGAACAAAAGAAGGTGAGCAAACAGCTTTCATGGGTGCCTGGCTTTTGACCAGTGTCAAACCACGACATACACATAAACCCACACCACCAACCTGCCTGTAAATCTGCATCCCTTTTACTGGATTAGCATGACCCAGTCCATGTACAAGCAACGAGATTTTCAGAGTTTCGTGAAGTGCAGAGGGTGGATACTACACAGTGCAGTGCCACCAACCCCCCCCAGGAGTGCCAAACACCCCGAGTTTTACCCACCTTTGGGGGCTGCTCTTTGCTGTGGCTCGTGCTCCAGAACACGTCGTCCTGCCCAGGGCTGAGTGGAGCTGTCACCATGTCTGACAGGGAGCTGCTGTGGTACACCTCCTTACTAGCCCGGAAATTGTCACACTTGAAACAAACAAAACACACATCGAATTGCACTTCCCTGCCTACCTGACAGGTCACAGTCTCAACAGAGATCAATGGTTCTGCTTAGGAGATAAAATATTTACTAAGCCTATCAGGAGTATTGTGTTTGGATAGAGCCCTACTCACCTTGTTCACTGTGCAGTCAGTTACTCATTTCCAGCATGCTAGGCATAAATATGCCACGGTGAAGTGTGCAATAAAAAGAAGTAGTAAACAAATCTATTCTCTGTGTATATATATACACACATACCCCCCCACACACCCCCTTTCTTTAATCTATGGAGAAGCAAATAGGTCACTGGCACAGGGAACTAACTACCTGGATCACGCAGGAAATGCTGTGGGGTCACTACTTTTCATTCAAGCCTGGACAATGCTTCCACTGCAGAATCTCCACAGTCTAATTACTGTGGGAACCCACCTCCCCTAACTTAGATGTTGGTATCCAAGCTATTCTATGCATGGCCACCACCAACCCACGGTCAGTGGAGGCAAACTGCCAGCTGCAAACACAATTTTAAGTGCTCCAGTGATTATGAAGTGACCCTGGCCCTCCTCTGACACAAATTTTTCAATTAACTGGAAAAGAGAGAAAGAGAGAAAGAGAGAAAGAGAGAGAGAGAGCTAAGGAGAGAGAGAAAGAGAGAAAGAGAGAGAGAGAAAGAGAGAGAAAGAGAGAGAGAGAAAGAGAAAGAGAGAGAGAGAAAGAGAGAAAAAGAAAGAAGAAGAGAGAAAGAGAGAGAAAAAGAGAAAAAGAGAGAGAAAAAGAGAGAAAGCGAGAAAGAAAGAGAGAGAAAGAGAGAGAAAGAGAAAGGGAAAGAGAGGGAAAGAGAGGGAAAGAGAGGGAAAGAGAGGGAAAGAGAGGGAAAGAGAGGGAAAGAGAGGGAAAGAGAGATCAAACTTGAGAATAAGAAAGAATGAAATTATGTTCAGACTACTCCCTCATGAGTGGTCAAGTCCAGGTGATCCCGTTGCAGCTGCCTGTGTTTAAAACATCTCTAAAGGTGCCCAATTAGAGCACTAGGATAGCAAAAACCCCAGTCACAGCACAGGAAGGGGAAGGAATTAAGTTACTTCCTTACGAAGTCTTCACTCTAAGGGAACAAGAAGTAAGCCGTGCAAAACTCAAGCTAAAATATTCAACATTTGGTCCTCTAATTCTTTCTGTATGCAAAAGAAGAAATCTACACACTGATGAAATCTATACCAGTGTCTCCCAAAGAGGAAGAAACTCAGAGTTAAATGTGTCAACTGAGTATACTGCCTCCTTGAAATGAGAAATCCTCCTGGACACAACACCAAGACAGAACACACAAAAACTCTGTCTGAGCTGGGTCTGTCTGCAGGGACTGCTATGCTAGAATCAGTTTGGTATTACAGAAATAAAAGAAGTATTAGAGAAATGCCTGAAGCTGTACCACTCTCTGCTTCACCTCATCTGATCTCCCATGCAATGCTAGGCCAGGGCTCTCTGGGAGGTGCCTCTTCCTCAAACACATGGCAAGATCAGCATCTCCAACACTTGGAGGCCTAAGAATGAAGTCTGCAATTTTTGCCTGAGTCAGAGCTCAAACTCTTGTGCCCCAAATGAGTTACTGCAGCTTAGACCAGAGGCACCTGCAGTACACTTTCCCCAGAGAATGACCCAGATGAGTATTTCATTGATTTATCAGATAAAATTCTCCAGTCTCTCCATCCTAAAAAGTAAACCACAGTAACTAGAACTTCACACAGCTTTCAAGAATAGGATTACCATCTCTCTATAACTGTACAAGACTAAATTTCATGGTAACAATGTTCAACATCAATTAAATATTGACAGGCAGTAATTCTAAACCTAGATAAAGATGTCTCATTGCAACCTCCCACACCAGCATGGCAAAGTCAACCATGAGAAGTTCACTTAAGTTATTCAGGTGTTTTTCCTGCTTTTTTGGGAAAATATGCTCTGTTGACTCTCTCTACAGAAAACAGCTTTTTCAGCAGTTGTAACATCTCATTATCTATGTCCTTTCAAAATACCTTTTTGTCCAACATGATTGTCCCTAATAATAGCATTTAGTTAACCAAAATCATTTGAGTAGCAGTGTGTTCACCTCAAGTGATCCATTATGGGTGCAGAAACAGGTTCTGTAGCTAGTGTATTATTATCAGAATATAGGAAGATTTTCTTTTCCTTGCTACTTTTTCAACAAGATACATATATTTCTTTTTAAATTCCAGCCTCTGAGTCCTGCTGATTACCAGAAAAGTATTTGTGTTTAAAAGCTTTGCTGAGTCATGATATAAGTGACTGAGTTAATCCAAACTCTGTCCAGTACACTGTGTAAAGCCAGGAACAGACACCTGCTTCCACAAGCAGGCCAAAACCATCTCAGATAACACCCAAAATCAGTGTTTGATATTCTACTTAGGTTTGTAAAGGGGAAAAAAATTTAATAACCCCCCTCCCCACCTAACAATGATTCTAAATTACTGGGATTTGAACGTTAAATTGTTTTTCTTGTAAGTAATATCTAAAGAATAGCAACTGTCCTCATGCTTTCTGTGCACAGAAAGCACTGGTGGAGAATGTGTTACCTACTGTGTGTCTTCAAACCTTAAAGGGACATGTAACTGAGCTAAGGAAAAGAACACTTTGATCCATGAAATGATAACATAAGGTGATACAGCACAAAAGACTCATTACTAGAGTTGGTTTAAAACCATTTAGGAGCAAGAAGTTTTAAGAAGACAGGCTGCACTGCTTTTTGGATGATGGCCAAGTTACTAATTTGAACTGAATCTACACAGAGGAGATACATTAAGTGCAAGTGTTGTTAGCAAACAGCACAAGGAAAAGGAATTTCTTGAACTTCTAAGCAGATGTACTCTGGGATACTGAGGCAGCCCATGGCTTTACATACAGCCAGCTCTTGTAATATTGTTAGTCTTCTTGTTTTGACTCAGTCACATCAGCCCACACAATAGAGAAGATCTACCTAGCAAATCCTATAGGAAAATCACAAGAGTTAATTAAAAATGGAGCCCATTTCAGATGTGAGCTATTTTTTTCCACTAGTCAGGGAGCAGAGGATGCTGGGTAGAAGATCAGACTCAGTGACTTTGTTCAAGAAGCCTCTGTGAAATTCTGCAAGCAGTCCAAAGCAGCTCATCCCCCACCACCACAACCAGAGAGCCAGATCTGCCACTGTACTGCAGCAAACACAAACCTGGTACAAAGCAGGTAGAATTGGTACACTCTGAACAGGCAGTATCTCATTTCCCTCAGCAAACAGATAGGATGTATGGCATTGAGAAATTATGCTCCTTTTACCTCAGGAGCTGTGTTAAGTTTTTTAGTGAAATAATTCTGAGAGAGATTTGGGCATCCAGGCTGTGCCACAAGATCTCACAGAATACAACTTGAAAATAAGAAGTCATTTTTGTTTGAGCAGAGGCAGTGCTGGCAGATGATCCCTCTCTGACAAACCTGCCTGGAAATTCTTCAGGGCAGCATCTGTGATGAATTCAGCCTGCATTTTAACTCCACAGTTCACTTTTATTTTAAATCAACTAGGCACCCACGTACTGAACTTTGCAAGTATATTGTTGTGTCTTTTAATCTCCAGGTGACTACCTGACCCATCACTTGTATTGCCTAAGCACCTCATCCAGCTAAAGCAGGCAGCATGTCCAAACATGCTGTCACTAGCATCAACAGCTGCTCCCAACCAGCACAGGGAAAAATAACCCTTCAGGGGATTTATAAATTACCCACTGAAGTTCATGTGGTCTCCATGTGAACACAGCAGGCAGCAGCACAGATTGGCTTCTCCCTGTCCACATACACTGTCAGCTGGAGCTCTGCCGTGTGAGGGGGTACCAGAGCACCTCCCAGCAGGGACTGAAATCACACAGCAACCACTGTGCATCACTTGCTGCTGTTATCCTTAAGTAACACCATCACTCTGAATAGCATAAATTTTTTGTAGTGTAGTTTCCATCAAGAAATGTGAAAGAAGTTGGTAAATGCTGCTTCATTCCTCACCACTCCCCTCAGCAGCTCGGACAGGTGCTACAAAACAGGAAAGCACTGACAGCGTGCAGAGGAATGGTCAACTTGTCCCAGGTGAAGCAGCCTCACATCTCAGGAATGGCACCTAAGCAGGGCAAGACTATCCTCTGTACAGCCAACTGTACTCCTGCAGAATCCCAAATGCCCTGCAATAAGCTATGGATGTTCCCACTGCTATTACAGAGCTGAAATATTTGCCTCAGGGAAGCTGCCAGCCTCTGCCCAAGGCTAAGATACAAATGTCCTTTCTGTAGACCTTGCAATAGCTCTCCAGTGATTTGATGCTGCAAGCCAGGCCATCAACTCAGCCTACTTACAATACTCGTGACTTGAAACAACAAACAGGCCCCAGAAAAAAAGGATGTGAGAAGACACACACATAAATATTTTTCCAGGTAAAAGCTATCAGGTGAAATGAGGCCTTCCTGCTCACAACATCTGCCTCTGGTGATTCTTCCATCATCACCGAAAAGCAAAGCAACCTGGAGAGGAAAGGCACAGGGAGGCTCTGACTCAGAGACACCAAGAGCCAGCTATTATCCACCTCCCAGACTCTCAGACTCTGAGACTCGCTCCAGGGCACAAACCAAAGCAGGATAGGGGAGAGCTGCTTCCCCATAACCTGCTGGGGAATTTCAACCCCTCCAGTACCTGCAGGGAAAGTAGCATGGTGAGCTGTAGGCAATCCAGCAGGGTCCTGGAATGCAGAGAGGGTAACTTCACAGCCAGGTGATAGACAGCCCTGCCAGGGGGGATGCAATACTGGTCCTGAGGGTCACCAACACAGGGGAGCTAATCAGTGAATTCAAGGTTGGGGCTGCAGTGATCACACACTGGTGGAGTTCATAGTCCTGAAGGATATGGCTCAGGCAAAGGCTAGAGTCAGAACCCTGAATTTTATGAAAGGAAATCATATGATTAGGGTGGTGAAACAGCAGAGAAGGTTGCCCAGAAAGGCTGCAGATGCCCCATCTCTGGAAACTTTCAAGACCAGGCTGTACAGGGCTCTGAGCAATCTGATCTGGTTGAACATGTCCCTGTTCATAGCAGGGAAGTTGGACTAAGTGACTCTTAGAGGTCCCTTCTGATCCAAATCATCCTATGACTCTGTGACCTTTCATGCAGGATGTTCACCTGAAGCCCATGCTGAGCAAAATCAACAATGAGTTTAAGAAACATTTAGGATAATGCAACCTAATCTCATAGTAATAACCCATAATTGCAGGTATGCTCAAAGAAGCCTACAGGGCCATGCTGCTGCTTTGGTGGGGCAGTGTTACATGCTCTTAAAGCGTCTGAGCTGCAAACAATAACCCATCCTCCCCTGCTGTTTGACCTTCCCTCTTTGACTCCATGACCCAGCACAGAGTGAGGTCACAAGATGCCACAGCAGCACACAAAAAATGCCTCAGCCTGATCTGAATGTCACTCTCCTGTGGGTAGCACTAGCTAAGTTCCACAGAAGCAACTGGAGAGATACAAAAACTGTCCATCCATCCACCCCTCCATACATCCAGGAGTCCAGTGGAAACTGAGAGCTGCCAAAAAGAAAACTAGTGCTATGACTGTATGTCCTCTCTGAGGGGATGAATGAATGAATGAATGAATGAATGAATGAATGAATGAATGAATGAATGAATGAAATACTATGTAAAATGTACCAGCAATAAGATCATTCTAGCTACTAAACACCTTCAGAGCAAGTGGAGATATCCAGGCTAAATAAGTATGAGTTGTGCTCACACTTATAGTAATTTATTCCATTTTTGCTTGCTGTTTTGTTTTTCTTTTGCTCACATATGCTTACAGTCTTTTCACAAGAGACAGGAGAAAAAAACCCTGCAGTCCAAGCTACTTCCTCCATACACTGTGAGTAGAATGTTGAAAGGAAGCACAGTTTTTGGGCACATTGTGAGAACCATGAACCACCTCTTCCAGAACTGGCAAAAATATCAGGAGCTAAAATGTTTTAAGAGAAGGATTCCAATGCAGAACTTCATCAGAATGTTTTCACGATATAGGTACTGTTTAGATTCCACTTTTGCCTCTAATACTGAAGTTTTAAAAGACTCAGACTTTCTGGGTTCTATCCAGAGGTAAAATCTGATTCTGCATTGCTCCTTATTGTATCTCCACATACTTACAGATTATTTCATAAGATCAATAAAAATCTTGATTGTTTACATGGTTTCACTCATAAAAAATTCAGGTTTGGACTTGTTTTGTGAAGTGTCATATACATTTATAGCACCATATAAATAATACATCATCCAGGGACTGCAACAGCACTGTCACTCAGATTTTCTGTGAAACATCTGAGAGGAGTTTCATGGAATCAACAATCAGGCATCAAGCATAAAAAAATAACTCTTATCTAACCCTGATCTGCAGGGCTTAAGCATAATTCCACATAGAGCTCAGCAGCAGCGGCAGCACCACAAAATCTCGGAGCCGGCTTGCACAGGTCTTAGTCAATTTTTGCCAGAAGGGAATTCTGTTTCTGATGGGCTGTCCTGCCTAGAACCACCCCTGTCCCCTTCTCCCCACCAGTACCTGCACTACCAGCGCTCTCTGTGGTGCAGGGGTGCAGGGGCTGGAGCTGCTGCCGGATCCCATCCTGGGCTGTGGGGTGGCCTCGTGTCCCAGCGCCGCTGGCCACTGCAGGGAGGGCTGGGTGCTGTCACTCTTCTTTGCTTGCTCCTCGCCCTGGGAAGGACAAAAGCAGCAGCACATTGCACAAAGAGCCTCAGATTTGTGGCCTGGATGCTGTCCCATGTCCTCCTCTGATGGACCTTCCCATGAAAGAGGCCAGCCCTGGCACAGTACAAACCACTATTTCCTCTCCATTTGCAACCCTTCCTTTTCCATCAAGTTTTCAACCTGCAGCAAGGAGAAGGGCCTGAGTTTCCATCTGCTGTATTCTAGGCCACTCCTCTGGCTGCAGGCTGGGATTCTAGCTGGGAGGAATCATCTGTCTATACTTACTTACCTTGGACAACATGGAGCCTGTTTTGCTGTGCATTAATTACCCCCTTCCACAGCATTGACATTACTGCATGTTGCTTTCTCCCTTAAAACACTTTTACAACGCTGTCTTTTGGTATGTTACTTGTACTGTGAGAAAGACTAAGGAACATGATCTAGAAGGAATACGTTTCCTGAGGGCATTGCTCATTACAAGTCTTTATCCTGTGGTTTTGACCCTACTACTCTTTTCAATTCTGTTCAACATGACTAATTCCCATTCTCTAGTGTAAATCTTTAGCATATCCTCTGATTCAGCAGGCTGGAAACACAGTAAACTAGAGATTAATGTCATAAAAATACCCTTTTATCTGTGTCAGGGTGGACATTCTTAATGGTATCTCTCACTCTATCTGAATGTTTGTGCCTGTATCAGAAAGGTAAGCATATTCTTAGCACAGCCTAGAAACTGCTGAGGACATGGAAAATGACTCCAACTTAGCCTCACAGATCCCCATTGTGGAAAAAAAGAAGACCAAAAACTTAAAAAAAAACCCCTTACTAAAACAAGCAACCACAGCCAAACATCATGACATTCTAACCACAGTGAACATGCTCTTGAAGCCACATTTTCATTATCTGCACATTGTAACAACGAGAGGCAAATTTTACCATAAGCTAGGAAGAAAATGTAAAAGCCAGATATGATAATTCACCCCACTCTGTGCCCAAGGGGAGTTGGCATGAAAGCCTTTATGATCCAGATGCAAACTCATGCAGATGACACTTTGGGCTTCAAGAACTGATGCCAACCCCCACCCAGGCTCTGAGCTAGTGCAGTGTCAGGAGCTTGGAGTCTGCCTCCCAGCTCCTTCACTCTGGTGCTGGTGAGTCCAGATACAGCACACAGTGAGGAATCAGGGCACAACTGTGCAGGGGAAAATTGTCCTCACCTGCTGGGGACAGGATAAGCACAATGGCAAAGACAAGGAACTCCCAAGGGAGGGCTCTGCACCCCCAAACATTAAACTTGAGGCTTTGGAGGGCTTTAGGATTTTTTGTTTGTTTTTAATGTCTCAATGAAACAATAACTCTTGAGAGCTTCTGTGTATTGATGAGTGACCCTATAAATGGGACCCCTGAAAAGTACAAACAAACTCACTCCTGAACATGCTACCACTGTCCCCATGCAGGTCCCTCTCAACAGAGAAACTAACATCTCTCTGGCTAATGAACTGGAAAGGATCAGTACCAAGAGGAGCAAAATCACTGACTTATCCCTGTTAGAAACAGTTACAGCTTTAAAGCATTTTTAGATTGTTGCAAATAGTTACGACTGCTGTCAAAAAAGTCTCAACCAAAAACTGCAATCCTGTACCACCAATTATCAATTTAGTGGAAGGATAAGTGACTTCCAAGAAGTTCTGAGATTAAGTACATAGTATTGTACAATATCCTTAAAACTAGAATATAATATTGTAGCCATAATGACAAAAGCCTCATGCTGTGAACCTAAAAAGCAACTAATCTGCAATTAATTATACTGTATTTCACCACTGAATTAAAAGTTAACAGTGACTGCACACTAAATTCAATAACATATTTCATTTTTCTATCAAGGAGTCTTTTACAAAACACATGCCAAAACCAGAGATTAGTATCTAAGACTATTTTATTGGAGTTTTGTCTTCTAACTACAATAAAGTAGAAAATAAATTAATCATCCGAGTTGCATTTTCACCCATTAAAGGCCTAGCAGAGGCCTTTTCTAATGACTTTGATGTTGTGTATTTAGAAAAAGCAGCTTAATTCTCTGTCCACACTCAATTTGTTCTTCAGCTGGAACAAGACAACAGCCCTCTACCATCAAACAAATACCGATTTCAAGAGCAGTTCATTCAAATTTCAGTAATGATTTGTTTAATCAGTCAGTACAATAGAACTTTTATAGTCAGGGCGTTTGTGGTTTTCACACTTAGGTTGTACTTGAAAAAGAATTACTCTTGTTTTCACAAATTGCTCCTCTAATAAGGAACTTAATATCTTTTGTTTTCCTGATTTCATGTTGCTGCTTGGCTGTTTGCAGACTCTATTCAGTTACTGAAATTCATCATTTCACCAGTCCTAGCAGTTACATTTAACTATTTATCAATACTGGACATTTCAGCTCAGGGAGTAGTTGCAGCACACACACACAAGAAGATGACAAAAATGGCACGTGCTTAAAGACAGCAGCAAGGTGTTAAGAAGCTGCACAGCATTTCTCCTATTTACATGTGCATGAGCTCTCCTCATGCCTCTGTTTGGGCATTTGGGGAAGACACTTTGCCATGACGGCAGAGGACATGACATCCACTCTTCTACTGAGGAGGCACCTGTGAGCTGCTGAGATTTTTAACCCAGACTTAAGTGAACAACAAATCACACACCAGCTGCAGAACTGGGTTAGCCAGTTGGGATTATATAAAAAAACATGCCAGGAATGAGGAAATAACATATGGAAATGGACCCAGAGCTTTTCATGACGTGGTGACAGTGACCAGTATGAGTTGGTGGGTAGAAATACTGTCAGAGTTAGCAAAGGAGGAAAATGGATTACAGTACAGGCTGACTACATGTGGCTATCCCTGACCCACGAAACCTTATCCTGGGACATAAAGAACAAGAAAAGGCATCACAGCCTGCTTGCTGGGGCACAGAGATCTGTGCTCAGGAGGCAGGATGCCATTTCGTGCCTGGGTCAATTCTGTGAACCCTAACACTAGACAAAGACCTCTATGAAACCTCAGGTGTTTTTACCTTATTTCATGCCTCTTTGAAAGACAAGAGAATGACACCTACTTGACCAGAAGAACCTCATTTCTCCACTCACCAATCAAACCCTTCTTTCAACTCAAGCAAAAGTGACAGAACAATTCTTCCTTTCCCTTACCCTCTGAAATTAATGGAAACTGAAACTGTGGCCTCAATGTGTAGTAAGACAGGTCAAGCTCCAGATGTAGGTTTAGAGATCAATCTGCTCTCTGCTTCAGCATTCCTACAGCAACATAAACTACAAAGCACCAAAATGCTGCCCTTGCCAAGACAGTACCTCTTTGCTTGTGCTGCTGGATGGAGGATGCAGCCCTGCATTTGAACTCTTGGAAGGTTCCTTCTTCTGCCTGTGGTCATGCTGGAGAGACAGCAGCTGTGTCTGATCTTTGGGGAGAGTTCGGTGCATCTTCCTGTTGTGCTGCACATCTTCCATCTTCTGAAAGCAGAGAGGGACGAACCTCAGAGACAATGATGCCTTGAAGGACAACCAAGCTGCCTGCTGGAAACAATGGCTTTTCAAAGAACAAAGTGACCACAATTCCAGCAGGGCTGACAGAAGAGTCAGAACCCCAAGCAACAGGACAAATAAAGTGGCACCAAACACTGACTTTTTAGACAGCAGGTCAGAAAATCATATTTGTTCTTTTTACTTTTACTAAAACCAGAGGTTTTATCAAACACTGCATGCTTCTGTTTGATTACAGATCAGTTGGCAGCTGAAACATTAGAAAAACGTTGTGGCCAAAGTGACAGACTTGATAATGACAGTTCAGCATTAAAATTAACCTCTGCTCCATTGTTTTTGTGAACAAGAAATGGTCCTGGTTACAACATGAATGCAAAATGGAGACTGGAGATTTAAGCTTTGGTTTAGCTGATGCTGGACACTTCCAGGGCAAAGGAATTTTAATCAGACCATTTCAGCACAGAGAAACAGCAGGGACAAAAGTGGGAGAGGCAGTGTCCCTGCTGTAGATAAGGAGGGTGACTCAGTAACATCTAAGTTAACTCAAAGGAAGGCTGAATCTGAGAACAAGAGACAGTAAATGCACTAGTGAAGTCCCTCTTTGGTCCATGACTCAGAGGATGGGAACACCCTCAGGGAACTGAGAAAGACATCAGATACAGAACAGGAAGCTGCAAACTGCTGTCAGTGAACACCCTCTTCATACCTGCTTCTTTTCTAATTTCCTCTGTCCATCTACTATGAAGTATTCATCTTTCACAGCCCTTTTGTCTTCTTTACCCCTTTCCTCTTTCCTCTGACTGACCTTCACCTCTGGCCACCTTTGCTCACTCTCCTGCTGCCTTCGTAGCTCCTGCTCTCGCCTCTGGTGCTGGAAGAAAGCCAGAGAATAACATTGCTTTTTACTTTACTTTAGTACCCACCAATTACTGATACCCGTGCTCATAAATCACAAGGCCTGTTTCCTGCTCTTTAGTCACTAAAGGGAGGGCACCTGACACACCACAGAGCAAAAATGGGCAGGAACAAGCTGCCACCTCTGTGACTGCCAAACCTGAAGCGAAACCTCTGCCCTTTTGGCAGCTCAGGGCAGATCTGTCATTTATGAGGCATGTGAGATCTCCCTGACAGCTGGCAACTAATCTAATGACAAATCTCTTCCCAACATTTCAAGATGGAAGGGTTTTTTTTCCCAGAGCATTCCCATCTTGATGGAGCAGCACTGTGCTTCACAAATATCAGCTCTGAAGTGTTCACACAATGCTCGAGTTTTGTCACATACTTAAGAGAAGAGACATGTCGGTGATTTTTTATGTTGTGCCACTGCAAGAAAGACATTGAGGGGCTGGAGTGTGTCCAGAGAAGAGCAACAGAGCTGTGAAGGAGTCTGAAGCACAAGTTTGATGAGGAGCAGCTAAGGGAGCTGAGAGTGTTCAGCTTGGAGAAAAGGAGGCTCGGGGTGACATTATTGCTCTGCACAACTCCCTGAAAAGGAGGTTGTAGTCAGGTGGGGGTCAGGCTCTGCTCCCAGGGAACAAACAAGTTGTGCCATGGGAGGTTTAGATTGGATATTGAGAAAAATCCGTTTACTGAAAGGCTGGTTAAGCATTGGAACAGACTGCCCAGGGAAGTGATAGAACCACCACTCCTGTAAGTGTTAAAAAAAGTATTTGGATATGGCACTTAGGACCAAGATACAGTTGTGAACATGTCAGTGCTGGGTTAATGGTGGGACTGGATCCTAGAGGTGTTTTCCAACCTCAATGGTTTTGTGATTTTATGATTTAGCTCTGCCTCTAAGACAACAGTGTGTCAGGCAGCCGAAAAGGCTATCTGCTGTCTTTTAACATCTTAAACAAAAGCAGGGCCGAGACTCTGGACCTGATCAACAGACTGCAAAATGGGAAATGCATATAAGGAAGGAATGGAGATCTCCCCTGGTAGCCAGGGCTACCACCACCAAACCTACTCAAGCAAAATGCCCTTCCTCTTCTGCTCAGAGTTCAGGGTGGGTTATCAGCAGGAAAAGGACAGAGCCCATCTAAAACCACTGTGTTCAAAAATGACACAGTTCCCCCAGGGTGCAAGACTACAATTCAGGTTGAGCTGACAATGTAACACAGCCCTCTTGCCTTGCAAAGTCTACTCCCCACACATTTTTTATTTGTGATGAGACAGGGAATAACAACACAAGCCAGCTCCCTACATCCTCCAGCCTCCTCCTCTGCTCTTTCTGCTGCTCGATGCGCTTCTGCCGCTCTGCCAGCAGCTGCTTCTTGTACTTCTCCTGGTCCTTCAGCTGCTGCTGCTGTCGATGAGGGTCAGAACGGTTTTTGTTCTCCTGCTGCAGCCTCAGAAATTCACGGCGGAGAGTTGACTCCCCCGGGAGATTAACTATGGAGCTGAAACAAAGAGGAGGTTTCTACATGACAAAACATAGCATTAAAGAGAGAATACAAGGTGCTTTGGGAATGTTTGTTGCCCTGTGCCAGCAAATCAAGATGTATTTCCAGCAGTTGATTCTGCAGCCAAGAATCACTTGGTGTGCTACAAACCAGCTGATTATTGAGCCCTTCATTAGAAAGTTTCCCCCCTACTGCAAGGAAAGCAAAGCAGCAGCCTATTACAGACATTTTCTCAGCAGTTATGTTTAACAGCTACAAAACAGTTAAAGCTACCAAAGGCATCCAGGAGATTAGGGATTCAGAGCAAGTTAAGAAAGCTGTTCTGGCTGAGGAGAGCTGCCTTCAATGAGAACAGCTTGGGCAGTTAAATTTTCTATTTCAGGAATAAAATTAACCTTGGTTCTCCTTCATCTTCATTCAGCTCATCATCTTCCTCCTCACTTCCGCTGTAATCATAGTCTGTTTCTTCTAAAAAAGGGAATAAACAAACACCAGAGGAGGATGCTGTTATTTAAGACATGATCTTGAACTTTATTTCTGAGCACTCAGCCTGAACTACAGGTTAAGGAGGAATTGGAATTTAAAAGTCACATGTTGTACTGGGAGGCTGAGGGGAGGCAAAATATCCATGTACATAATTCAAAATCTAGTTCAGATAATGATTCAGGGCAGTCCCTTTACACACACCCACCTTTTCCCGTGACTGACTGTATTGGTTTTGCAAAACTAACCTACTTCCTTAATCTGAAACAAATTAGGTTAAACCCACAGAGAAACCCAACCCCCACAGCACCACCAGCAGAGGGGCTCTTCAGAAAGACATTTAGATAGGACATAAAAGCTTGCACTGCCCTGCTCTGCTGCTGCATACCTCTGTCATAGCTATGCTGAGGCCACCAGTAAATCCAGATTTCCTTTTGTAACAAAGGAAATAATTAAGCAAAAAAGAAAACAAAAACTAATACTAGTTTTAGCATAAAGTTTCAAAAGTTGACCTGTAGTTTTACAGTTCTCTTCAAGACTAAAATGAAGGCAGATTTTAGGGGATAATTTCAAACTGATCCTACCCTGCATTGTTGGCAGGATTACAGGCTAAATTGGGAATTCACTCTTTTTGAAGTTACTATTTGTAAGTGTGTAGTCTGGCAATTCCACACTATTCTCCTTTTCACAGGAGTTTTGATTAAAAATAGCATTTTCAGGTCAAAATAAAACTATTTATGAAGAAGTGGCTGTTATTGTTGCACTCCTCCACCACTCTCAAGGGCATTTGTGAGAAATTCTAACTCACTATCTTTCCATTTCAGTGTGCTTTGAGATTCACAGGTGAAAGAGGTGGGAGATTTTGCAACTACTACTGGAGTCAGTAAATCTACTTTGCAACAGCAATTTCATTTTAGGCACAAATATTCCTGTTGTCAAATCAGAGCATATATAAGACACCTTCCAACACCATAGTGCTTTCCAAGTTTGCTCTCTGTCTCTGATCCTTGCAGTGCTTCTAGCAGTATAAAACATACTGAAGGGGAAAAAGGGAGAAAGGGCAGGGTTGTTGGTCAACAGGCCACATGTCTCTGTCCCCTTTGCACAGCCCTTAGCCTGTGCAAAAAAATGCACAGGCATTTTCACAAGTATCAGCCCCATTCCTGCACTGCTTCTTCCAGCTTTTGCTCTGAAGGGTAAAGCTGGCATTTGGAAAAAAATAAATCCAAACTCTGTTTTTCTTCAGCCATGCTGTGAAGGAAGTGATTTATTAGAACATCTGTATTTTACTAGAGCTTGGAGGTCTTCTACAGGTCTCTTTTGTGTACTCCATTGCAAAACACTTAAGGAGTCCTGCTTCCCCCAAAGAACTCACAAGACAAAATTATATGGAGATCCAACAGATAAATCATTTGGATCTGGGACAGAATCATGAACTGAGAGACCAGGAAACACTTGTGAAGCACTGCTCAAGAAAACAGAGACCCAGACTTTACTTGGAGTCCTCGCTCCCTGCTAGCATCAGGGGTGCTCTCAATAACTTGAAGTTCCAAGGACTTCAGCACTAAAAAACCATCAAGGACCCCAGACAAAGAAACCTTCAAAATGGTCCCCGTATCAAAGACAACACTCCCTCAATTTTCCTGGTTCTAGCATTTCAGCTGCATCTGCCTTGTGCTCTGCTGCCAAAATCTGAAGAGGCCATGCTCTCTGATGTGTCCTTTATTTTGGTTTTGCCATGTTACCCTTTTCTCCTTTTTTCTTCCTTGTCCTGTCGAGGTGATCCTTCAGCATGATGCGCACTTGCCGCTCGTTCTGCATGTCTCGGATGAAGGAATGCTTCAGCAGGGTCTCCGTGGATGGACGATGCAAATAATGCTTCACAAGGCAGCTTTCAACAAAATTTAGGAACTTCTTTGACCTAAAAAAGACACAACAGTGGAGAAAGACCAATAACGCTTTTCAACTTGTGGACCAAGCACTACTCCTGAGTGGTGGAAAGAACTAACTTTCCACCCTGCAGAAGGAAACTGCAAGGTTTCCTTCTGCACTGGAACTGAGAGAGACAATTTGGGTTCTGCCACCAGTGAGACTCCTGCAACCAGCACAGTGCTGAAGGTAAACTCCACTTCATCCCCCTCTCAGAGGAGTTGTCACCTTGAACTTACATCCTGACCAACAAAACCACAACCTGGCCAACACAAGCCTTTCAAAAATGCTCTTGACCTTTTGATAAGGTGAAGATTTCCTTTATACACTTAATTTAAAACAAGAAGTAATTCCCTGTAGGGCAGGTGACTGCCATCAGCCCCACAATGTCCAAGCAATCTTCTGATAAAGCCCTGACCCCAAGTAGCACATCTAAGCCTTCCTTGCTTATCCTGCAATTTTGACCACAGACACCAAAATGAAACAACTGCCATAGTTTAGGCAGAGTTCAAAAGAAAGGTGTTGCTTCCCAGAGGTAAACTATATCTTTCCTCTGGCTCAATCCAGCTCTTAGAAACAGCACAGGAATCACCTCCTAGATAACTACATGATTTAACAAAATCATTGTCTCTGGACAAGGGAGCTAAAAGCCCTCCCTAAGCCCACTGCAGCAAAAACACAGGGTTTTTTTACACATCTCTTTACCATTTTCTGGATTTCAACTTTGGTGGCGGGTTCCTTGGGATGAGGAAGAGTGCTCTCATGGGATGCATGTCACACAGGGCTGCAAAGGAAACCACAAATTACGGAAGGATGAATGTACCCCCTGTGACCTCACTCCCCACTTCCACACACCTCCACTTCCAACATGACAGCATCTGCCCCAGACCCCAGCCAGAAGCCAACCAAATTCACACTACAGCCAAGAAATCAAGTCTCTGAGTATATAGAGATTTCCAGCTAAAAGAGACTCGAAAGAAAGGCTGCAAGGCAAGAAGAAGCACAACTTTCTTCGTATTTTCTGTATATACAGCTTCAGAAGGACATAAAAAAAGCTCACCTTTCCCACACACAAAAGTATGTTTGCACATAAACAGAAGTTAAAGCTGAGATTGAAATATTTATCTAGTTATTATGTCTGGCTTTTGATTTCAGATAAACTATAAGCTCCATTTTAACCAAACTATTTGCCATGTTGTTCATGGCACGTGAGAAAACCCAGGATGAAGAAAAGCTGATACAGAGCACAGAGCTCATAACCTGCACCGTGGCACAGAGCAGAATGACTGAGCACACATTTCATCCATCCTGTGCTCTGGGAATGGGAGCACAATTATCAGGTTATTTGCCAGATTCCACTCCTGCATTCAGAAGCTACCTTCTCTCCAGCCCCCTGTACTTGTCTTTAGGGTTATAGCTGTGGAAAGTTGAAGCTACGAGAACTCAGCAGAAAGCAAATACCATCACATCTCATCTATTCCAGGCACTTTGTACAGAATTTGAGTGTGTTCTAACTGGCAGGGAGAAATGTTGAGGGTGAAAGGTCTTCCTTCACCAAACAGAGCTACTGAAGGACAAGTGACAGTACCTACATGGAGGTTGATTTCTTGTAATATTTAGGTGTTCAGGAGTGATGTTCTTAACAGAAACGGATTAAAGCATTACAGAACCAGTAGAAGTGAGAAGACTGTGCTCTGCTGGTGCTCTCCCCTACCTTCTATTAATTTCTCAGTCTGTCTCCACCTGCCATAGTTTCTTGCATTTGGTTCTGGCTTTGACTTCTTCCTTGGTATGTTTAATAGTACATGATACAGTGGAAATGAGGGGCACAAGTCTGGTTTCTAGCTCTGGGTCCCAGACACTGTTGTACTACAGTAAACAAAACACAAGGCAACAGAATATAATTCACAGCATCTCCCTGTCAAAACTAGGGAAAACATGAAATACATGAGGAACTGGCATGCAAAATTACAAAGCCTCTCCCAAAGAAACTCCCCATGGACTCATGTCTTGGGACTAAGCTTCCGTCAGGCTAAAGCACAGGGTCTGAAAGTGCTCCTGAACTCCAGCTGGCTCCTGCTAAAAACCAAGCCTGATGGGAGAACAGACAAGTGGGTTGTTTAAAAACAGCCTTCGTGCTCTCAGGCTCAGGCCAGAGTATGAGGGATTTCATCTCCCGTGCTCTCAGCAGTGACTGGATATCCCACACCTCCCATCTGCTCCACAGGAGCTGGGGCACAGCCACCAGCCCTCCATGCAAACAGCAATGCATGAGGACTTTGCAGCCACAGATCTCTGCCTGAGCTGCAAGAGGCTCTCTGGGGGAGCAAGGGGGCAGCAGGCTGTAAAACTGTGGCAATCTGCTGTCAGGCTGAGAGTGTGGTCACAGATCAAAAACATTACATGGGAGTAAACGCTGTATTAGTCCCAAAATCTCTGAGAAACAAGTCAGTTTCAGAGTAAAAATATAACCTTTAGGCCTACCTTCTTCCACTGCCATAATTTTTTTTTGGGACCTAAACCCAAAGCCACTCCAGTCAATATTTTCTCCTAACACATCAAGAACTTCTGCTGAGTTGCATCCACAGGCAGCAATCAACAAATTGATGCTAACAAGAGCTTTAAGAAACAAAGTTTTGTTTTCCCAGGAGGTGAAGGCAAGGAATCAAAACACAGACTGAAAGTGTCTAAAAGGAAGAAGAACGTAGATGAGCCCAAATGAGAAAAAGTCAGAGTGTTTTTAAAGATACAGACAAAAACCAGAATTCTGTGCATCAGTGCATTAGCCAAGCAAGAGTTATTTCAACACAGAACACCCCCACCTTTATAACAGATAACTTACGAGGTGCTCCTTCAGCCATTTCAATAGCAGTGATTCCCAGAGACCACAGGTCACTCTGCAGGAAAAGAAACAATGCACATTGCAGCGTGCAGCATTCAAGCTTATTTGTTTCATTTGTTTGTTTTCTTCTTGGTTTTGGGCTTGTTTGTTTTTTTACAGTTTCCCTAGATGTCTCCTGGATCATGTTGTTTTACTTGGAGTGACAAATATTCTGCTCCCTCCCACTCCCTACTGAGCTTTTAGGAAACATGCTAATAGCCACAAGCTTCCCATTTCCCATGCAACTCTGAACAGCTGATCCATCATTTAACCAGCCAGCCCCAAAATGTAGACCTTCTGTATTCAAAAAACAAGAGCCAGACAGAATATAGCACTGTTTAAATATATGTCTTAAATCTGTTTTCATGAGGCAGCAAGACAGAGCAGTGCCTCACCCTTCTCCTTCTGGCCAAAAATAATTCTTGGTCTTAATGCTTATTTCAGAGCAGTCATTGCTGAGTTTCTATACTGATGGAACAGGAATTATAGTCAGGCCTTGGGGTCTGACTTTTCCTGTACAAAGTCTCTAGTCACACATTTTTAGGCACACGAGAGAAGAGTACATCATGCAGTCAGATTTATGCCACATTGTGTGTTCAGCTCAGTTAACCGAGTGGAGTTCTCTTTATTAGCTGATCTGGATGCCAAGGGCCAGGTTTTGATCATGGAAGTAAACTGCAACCACCATCAATGGCTGTAAAAACTTCACACATTTCCACTTGATTAATCATGTGCATTATTTCACTATTTCTTGCATCTAAATGTCGCCAAATAAGAAGCATGTGGCCAAACCAACTTGCAGAGCTTCTCTAAAACTTATCTTTTAAAAAACCAAAGTGTCCGGAAACCTTCACATATTAGAAGGAATAAACCACTACACAGCAGCTCATACCCAGCCCAGCACTTTAAATTTAATTTAGAGAGTCCTCTCAGTCCAGCTGCTCTGAACTTTCCACACAAGCTGAAAGCCAGTTCACAGCACAGTTTGTAGAGGGATTCAGCAACAAAACTGATGGGGATTTCAGAGATCCACAATCCTGACTTATTTTTAAGTAAATAACTGAAAATTAGGAGTCTTCAAGGGGTATTACTTCAAGTTTTGAGGACAGTGAGAGAAACATCCAGGCTACAAGGAATTTTGGTTTGGAGTTCCAAAGCTTGAGAGGCAGATGGGTGTAAGGGAGGGTGACAGCAGTGTTTGCAAAGCTCAGTGTGTACACAAACACAGTTATGTGGATATATTTGTACTTGTTTTGTCTTGTTCGATTGTTCTGGTTTTTTTGAAGAGCAAGAAGTTACAGAGTAGCTTCCTGCTACTTAGCCCATCCTATCAGGTATAAGTCTCTGTGGGAAAGACCAACTCTGTGCCACCTCCTGAATCACAGCACTGTTTGCAAAAATGCTTCCAAAACCCTCTGCTGACCAGTTTTAAACTACCATCTGCAGTATCTGTTTGGAAGCAGACAAACCAGGATTACTGAAGGCAAAGAAAGCTCAAGAATTAGGGGTGCACATTCTTTGTGACTGTACCTTCTGGTAAGTACACATTCAGAGAAGGAAATCAGCTGGGGACAGGGAATGAAGACAAGAGATTAACTTCTTGAGGTTTCAGTAGAAGACTGGCATGATATGGAAAAGATAAATATTGTTTGGTCATGACTGGCACATAGAGCATGACCTCACTGGGCCAGTGCAGCACAGAAGGTCTCAGCAAGGGAGAATCACAGCCTCTGAATCACTTAAAAATGGAAGCAATAGCAGGTTCTTCTTATAAATATTTCTGAAAGCACAACTGGAAGGAGAGGTGCAAAGTGGCAATGGAGAAAGCACCTGAACTAAAAGAGTGCCTGCAGGGTCACCCAGGAGATTCCTACTCAAAAAGCCAGCCCTGGAAAACATGCTGCATGGTAAGGACAAAAGGCAGCGCTCACAAACTGAAATACAGTAAATTTTGTACCTTCTCACCTCAGCCACCCTGCCACCGAACAGAAATCATTCTGGGATGGGAAACTACTTGCAGTCACATGCTCATGAATGAGCAAAGAGATACTAATTACTACCAATTAACTCAGGATTCACAGCTGAGAACAGAGCAAAACAGCTCTACCACAGTGTGCAGTAACTTGCCATATTAATATTACACTACTCCAAGTATTTTTTTGGAACACCACTCTTCCTTTCTTTTCTATCCAGACCTGCCACCTTCATAGTACTTTTTTATTGCAGAGAAGTTCACAAAAGTGTATTTCATGTATTCAAAATTCAGAAAAAACACTCACAGTGAAACTTCGCTCTTAAAAAGAGCTTCCACCCACATATTGCAAATATTTCTGTTTGTACAGTTCTAGTACTACTGTGGTTTAAACGGCAGGAAGTTTGAACTTTTCAAATGAGCAGGATTTCAGCAATAACCCACAAATTTTCTTACCTTATGAAGTGTTTAACACTTACTCTGTAATCATACGTAGAGTCTGGGTTCTCCTCACAAGCAATGACCTCCGGTGCCATCCAATACGGGGTGCCAATAAATGTGTTTCTTCTCCCAATAGTCCTGTCCAGCTGAGCACTTACACCAAAATCCACTGAAAAGCCAAGAAGAGGTAAAGAAATTAGCAAAAAGTTGTATCTGCATGGCAGAGCATGTGCTTGGTCACTTTCATTCTGTTTACAACACCAAACCTTTGGGCTACAATATATATGAAATCTGAGCTCCTCCAGTACATCTTCTCCAACAGCTGAAATTTAACTGCCTCTTTTTTTCCCTTCTTTTTGAGAGAAGAATTAAATAAACAGCATGCTAAAACTGCCTGGTGGGTTACAGCAAGAGGAATTGCTCCACAAGACATTATGGAATAATTTATGCTTAATTTAAATTATACATTGAGTAGGATTCAAGGTCTTCAACTAGACTGAAAGAAAAAATAGTATCTACAGGCAAAGCAAATTTGGATGTGTCCAATATAGCCACTTGTGAAAGCTGGAAAGAACCACCATAACTTTAATCTCATCTTAGGTCACTATAATGGGTGAATCATGTGGCTCTCTTTGTGCTGAAAAGGGTGATACTTTTGAATCATAAGGACTGTACAGCAAAATGGCTTTGTTCAAACATGAAAAGGGTCCATACAACCAATAATTATGTGATTGTATTTCCCTTTGAACAAAACCCCAAGATACACTAATTGGATCCACCGGGATAGCACTGGACTGATATTCACAGAGGAACAAAGGAAGGGGGAAAGAGAAGGACTGAAAGGAGACAGCCCTGTGGTCACCATCAAGACCCTCTCATTGATGCTGCCTCTTTGCAGATTATCTGCAAACCAAAATCATTTGTAGTGCTATAATTTTATGTGCCTGCTTAGCAAACATTCTCCAAGAAGGTCTCTGGAGTCATTCTGTGCTCTGTGCTTCTGATGGGAAGTGCACACTCTCACACTGAGGTGGAACAGAATTGAATTGAGCACCTCTTGGCTTTCTAGCTTATTTGCCTTAAGACACATGAGCTAAATCTCTCTGGAAACAACTTTTTTTTTTCTTCTTTTTTAAAATCATTATACTTAGCAAATCTGTTTCATCTTTACCCAGAGTTAGAAAGGTTTAAGTGTTTTGTCAACCATGTGAAGAATGGTGGAAGCAGTAACTATACAAGACTATAAAAACACACAACACCCTCATCTTATCTGTTTTAAGAGGAACAGTTGACAATTAGTACACATGATTTAGAGACTACAAGCAAAATCCTGCCTTCATTTAATTTGACAGCAGTGAAGCCAGGTTTTTGCCACAAGGTTAAACCATGATGAGATTTAAAGTAGTTATTTTTACTTGCTCCAACCAAACATCCTACCCCACATCCACAAACCATGTTTATTACTTGTTGTTTGCAAACTCTACAGTGCACTTTTTCAGTTAAAGAGAGAGGGACTGTAAAGATCATCACAAGTAAGAAGTGCTCCCCTTGAGATTTCTCCTTTAAAACACATCCCTGTGATGTCTTTCCAAAACATGAAAGACATGCCCTCCTCAAGAGAGATACATACTTGAGTTTAGTTTTAGGAAGTCAGAAGCTGTCAACACTGACGTGTCACAATAATAAAAGGAAATGAATAAACCCTCCAACTTTCTGGAGAGATAACTGTTACTCAGTGGTAGCCCTTACAGATGAGTAACTCCACGTTCTGTCAGATTTACGCAAATCTCTAAGACCACTTCCTTTAAAGAAATGGATTAGCAAAATTTGTTCCCTCAACTTTTTTACTCTGGAAGTGTTTTGCATCCCATGAATCCTCTGTGAAGGCCTGATGGTGCTGTGATGTACTGCGCTGGTTCTGTGTGTGACTGCCTGTTTTGCCCTCAGGCTGTGAGAGACACCCTTGCAGAACACTTTACACTTTCCACTCTTCCCACATTACAGACACCTTGAAAGCACAAGCATTAACAATACTTGGCACACATGCTGCACTTAGGTTACTGAAAGTTCTTTCTGACTCTAGATGTAAATCTTAAATTTTGACTAACAGATCTGTAGCACACATTGAAGGAAACTTACCCAATTTTACTTCTGCATTTTCTGTGAGAAGAACATTCTGTCCTTTAATATCTCGATGGATGACATGATGAGCATGAAGATGTGCCAACCCCTAAAAGAAATCCAGATTTGCCTTATTCATTCTTCCTAACATTACCCTGAGTACAGCACTGTTGCCTTTTTACACTTTCACCCTTTTCAGTCTTTATTCATAAGGAAAGTCCTTTCGATGTTACTAGCAATATTTTCAGGGAGGAGAGAAGACAGCAACCATAAGTTTGATTGTCTTCTTCACCCCAGGCCTGACAGTGGTGGAGCAACTCTAGAGACAAGTGCAAAGAGAACGAGGTAGCAATTATTTTAAACTTCTGTCTCAGAATCAAGGGATGCTCCTTACACTCTATGCTAAAAGCAAACAAAAGAGAGAAAGAGCAAAGCAGAATGCTCTGTAGGAGGACCAGAGACAGCAGCTGACTGGCTGTAGTGGCCTAAATTTTACATTTAACAAAAAGAGAAATTCAGTGGTAAATGAACTAGAGAAAGTTAAAAATACCATGTCAGACCTCATTTTGAATGCAACAAATATTGTTTTCAATCAGCCAATATTTGCTGTCTTCCTCCTGCATTTTAAAATTACCCATGGTTGAACTAGCATAGGCATAAGGGAACACACTGAAATAATCCATTATAGTAATCCAGGGATGTTTTGGTCATAACATTTAGCCTAACATTAATGGCTTCAAACAGAGCTTACACCCAGCTTGTAAATCTTCCAGAAGGAAACATTGTCAATCCATGTGCAACTGAGCCATTTTGTTTTGAAACAAGCATGATTAAATCCAATTCCTTTGGACTGTTGGCTTTTACCAACATGCTGTCACAGTTTTCAGCTGCATGAGCATAAACCAAATGTTTTAACATCAATTGCTTTAACAGACACAGCCACACCAGTGAGGAATAATGTGACCACATCATTAAGGTTTTTTTCTTTTGCAGAAGAACTCCCCACACCTTCCAGATATAATGATCATGATCCACAGGCTAGTGCTATTACCTCTGTAAGATGGCAAGTATTCTCTGCTGAGCACATTTCTCAACTCCTGTGCCCCAGAAACAAAGCTCTGCCCCTATTCAAGCATTACTTCAGCACACCATCTAAATTCCAACTCCCAGAATACACATTTATCTTACCATTATTTAGAAAAGATGTAAAACTCTATTATAGGGGAGACAGATCAGTAACTCTGTAATGGGTTTTGAATTTAGAATGACTGGCTCCAACATCATATTTTTTTTCCAGGCTAGTTCACTAGATTACACTTGGGAATTGTTTTATCCTCTGTACTTTCCAGGGAAGAAGA
>JBBMKD010000194.1:8505354-8542830 GCA_037834095.1 Argya squamiceps
GAAAAAAAAAAAAAAAAAAAAAAAAAAAAAAAAAAAAAAAAAAAAAAAAAAAAAAAAAAAAGCAACAGCCCTAAGCCTGCATAAAATGAAATACAGCTCCAAGATTTGTCTTGGGGAATACTGTCCCAGCAGGGCCATCTTTAAGATTCTGGAATGCTGTTTAGTCAACAGTGCCTCTGATGGAATGGAAAAGAGACCCCTGAGTGTGTCCAGGTAAAGGAATTACGGACAGAAAGATCTTACAAACATGAACAGCTGAAGCACTGAGCAGAAAGATCTCCTGGTGTGGAGGGCAGACACACTGAAAACAGGAAATTTATTTACTTTTCTAGGTGCCCAGTGTCTGTAATTTCAGAAGATGGCTATTTGCCACAGGAAAGAGGACTCTTCTGTTCTTCATACAGAGAACGGGATTAACTACAACAATATGGGATGTCAGGCAACCATCAGGCCAGCTCTCAGGGCTCTTCTGAACCCAAGGACCACAGCCCATGAGCCCCATGGATCACAACCTTTAAACAATAATGCTCATTAGTGACCTATTTTAGCAACCAAAGGCTTTTTGGTTGCAAATGAGCAGCGAAGCTCTGCTGGCAGGACTCACCCTGAGAACCTCTCTGCAGATGTAAGCAATCCAGTCTTCCTTGAAACAGTTCCCTTTTGTCTTCTTTACCAAGTCAGTGACAGAGCCTGCACCGCAGTACTCCATCACCAGCTGCAGGGAGACAAACACACACAGGGCACCTTTACCACATTTCTGCCAGGGGCCAGCAGAGAGAACACCTGCAAACACCCACTTCCACCACAACCCAAGCATGGAAAACTACACCCGGCCTTCTCGGGTGCCAAGTGACTTAAAATCTCATTTCCTGAATCACACACACTGCTAAATAAATAAAAAACCTCACTATTGCTCCTCTCCTGTTGCAGGTTTTAGATTTTTTTTGTTTTTAATATACACAAAATTGGAAAAACAAGAGCTAACAGCACTGAAAAACATTTTCAAATTCTTTAAAAATTTGAAATTCCTCATTTTGCTGCAGAGCTTCAAAAATCTTGCAGCCAAAAAATTGGAGGATTCATTATTCTTCTTTTCTTTATTGCCAATTCCTCTGCTTCCTTTTTTTTATTTTCCATCTGGAAAAAGGAGAGAAAAGCAACAAGAACGAGAGAAGGCAAAAAGGACAAGCTCTTTCACATCAGCAAAAAAAATAGAGAAGAACTTAATTTGGAAAAAAAAAGGTTTAAGCAACAAATCAGAATGACAGCACAAGTCACAAGAATCATAACATACTTTATGCCCATCCTCAAAGGAAATCATGGAGATGGAAGATGTCTAGGGAGGAGTAATTTTTCTATTTTATGTTATTCTTCAGAACAATGACTTCAGAGCTTCACCGAGACAGAGTCCAAGACAAGCATGCTGGAGCTCTAAAGAAGAAGCTGTAAATCTGATGAGCAGAAATGACACTAAACACTTACCCAGAGCTGATCATCTTGGCCTGCAGGACTTTTCTTCACAAAAGCCCCATAATATGTAGCAATATTCCGGTGATGGGAGTACTTTTTCAGCATATTTATCTCCAGCTTGATTTCCTCCTCTTCATTCTGTAACAAAAGAGAGAAGGAGGCTCCTTAGGGGACCAGAGATCACCAAGCCCCAGGGCTGCAAAGCAACCTCTGTCTTCAGAGGCCTCAACACCCACCTGGAACCACCATGAGCAACCTGGTCTGATCCCATGGCTGACCCTGCTTTGAGCAGGAGGCTGGGACCAGAGTTACCCTGGGATTATGAGACTGCAGCTGATAGAGGGCTCTTAAGTTGACAACTGAATCACCCTGATCCATGGGTCTAAACCAATGAATTGCTGGGGCTTGACCTAAAGAATCAAAAAATCCCCACTCAGGCATAAGAATTGCATATTGTCTACTCAGGGAGCTTAGACAGGAACTATTACCCTCCATTTATGGTTTCTGCATGCAGTAATTTAGTCTCAGAGAAACTAACCAGACTCAAACAAAAATGAAATTATTCCTAACACTCCATTACTTAAATACTTGGAAAAGCACTGAGTGCATACATCAGACAATTTGTCTTCCCAGCCCTGTGGAGGGTCCTGCTGGGAGGAAACCAAAGCCAAGAAAGATGTGACTTGCCACAAATCAAACTCCAGTGTAAGCCAGGGTTAGGATCTGCTCCTTCCTTACAGCTGTGAGGCTGCCCTATCTGAACTGTGGGATTTTTTCCTCTCCTAATATCAAGTTATGCATGACCCCCTGGCATGTTGGGGGCTAGCACACCCCTAGACATTATCTTCCAGGCACCAGCTGCCTGTTTTCCCTTGTCTTTGTTCCAATCTCACCAGGGCAGACGTTCTCTTCTGCTCATACAACATTGTGCACAGTAAGACAACTAATGGAAACACAAGTTTTAATCATTATGTTAGAAGGAAATGCCCTTCTTCAGAGAGAATTGCCTGATTTGGAAAGGCCCCTTCAGAGCTGGTTTGTTATGGTGCACAACACCCAGTGGAACACACCTAGGTTTTGCCATCTCACTCACTTTAACAGGAGAAGAGTGGTGCTGCAAGGTATCCTTGTACAGGTTAAAGGGAGTTCAAAAAACTTGAAAATTAATTTACCTTCTTGCAAAACATCCCAGTCAGCACTTACTACTGAATGGAAAAGAAAAAAAAAAAAAAAAAAAAGAGGCATCAAGGATAACTCAACCCCAAAGGACATTTTTTGTGCATTTTCCAGCAGTTTTGCCATTGAAGCATTCCTTTAACTACCATAATGGACTGCTTACAAAGCCAGACACATTGACCTTTCTACCTGGAGCAACACATCAAGGCCTGACAGGCTAAAGCCAAATTCTCTCAAGAATATGCATATGACGTGTCTTATTAAACTTGACCACACAAAAATCATTCCCAACAGAAGGGACCAGTAAGTTTTCCCCAGTAACATCAACACCCAGGAGACACATTACCAGACCAAAGCCTAACTGTATTAAGCCTTCAGAGACCTAAAATAACTCCAGCTGAAGCTAAATGAGCTACTTCAGGTTTCAGAACAATCTTTGTTGAACACAGGCTCTCAAGCTGCAAACACTATACTAAATAGTTAATTTATCTTTTGTTTGCAGTTAGGGAGAAAAGAGGACCCTTAATCCTTGGCTTGATACAGCCCTGGATATTGTATGACTGAATTTGTGAGGCTAAAGAGGAACCCAGTGCAGCACATGGAGAGTCCAGGAGAAATGGGAGCTGACTCCAGACAGCATGCAGGAAATCCTCCAGGGGTAGGATTCTCTGCACAGGGACAGAGCACAGTCAAAGGGAGGTAAGAACTTGTGCTGAAGGGATACAAGTCTCTACTTACTCCCTTTGAAACTCCACACAATTCACCTGAAAAGGTGGACACAAGCAGGTAAGGAAAAGGCAGAGAATAAGGACACGGGAACTGTCACCCTGGACCTGACCACAAGGGTTCTGTCATCTACACAAGCTTCTGGATCTTTAGGAAAGAAGGGCAGAAAGAGGAAAAAGCAGGGAGAACTCCTTTCTTCCTCTGCTGTCCCTCCTGCATTCTGTCCGTTCCTTCTGCAAACGTGTGGAGGGGCAACAATCATCTTTGGTAAAGGCCTTCTTAAAATATTCTTCTTCTTAAAATATTTACAGATGTGATTTGGGTTTTTCTAACTCTGCCTACCTACATGAAATTTGCCCTGGTGCAGCCCAGCTCCCTGCTGTGCCCTCAGCACCAGCCTGTAGCTTTCACAAAGTTCCTCTCTGGGAGTTGGCAGATCCCAACCATTTCCTCATAGCTGCTGCCTCTTTTTCAATTCTTCTTCCCTTACCCAATTAATTTTCTGGATGTTGGAATCATGCTGGCAAAGCTCTTATCCAAGTACCTTTTATTCCTCTGCAATCTGATCTCAATGTTTTTTAAACAAAACCAAGCACATGGCTGTTCACAAACACAATCAGGATACCCCACAGGCTCTTCCACACCCACTGCCAAGAGCAAGAGGAGCTGCACATGGGTAATGTGCTCCTTTCCTAGAACCAGCAAGATGTAATTCCTGCTTTCTCTTGTGTCTTTATCTACCCTGAAGGCCATATCCTGATCCCTCCCTGCACCTGTTTCTCCCTCCCTTGCCCATCCTAGCCTACAGGGCCCAAGTAACACTGCCCAGTACAGCTGAATGCCTTGGGGAGACACTACTTGGAGCAGACAGTGGGCTGAGCTTCAGGTCCTGGTCAGTCTGCAAGGCAAAGAGACAGGACAGCAGCTGGGCATTTCACAGACAAATGCACTCTGCCTTCCCAGTGCCTCAGCGAGTTTTGGAAAAAATACTCCCTGCCATGGAAAAACCAAAGCAGAAGGGTAAATGTGAGTGATTGTGCCCCATGGGCTGTATCATGAGGCCTGCCCAGGAACTGAACCCAGACTTGCTAAGCCTCACTGGTACCACGGTGACCGAGGACAAAAGCACCCTCAGCTGCTCATTGCACGCCCACACTCAAAATTTCCACTTTCTACCACCCCTCCTGCCAGCATTACCATCAGCCCCATTTCTCAGGGGTCTACAAACTTGCTCATAAATAATGCTGCTCAAGGAAAGGAAACAGGCTGGCAGATGTGCAGGTGCAAAAAGATGTTTGCTTTCACAAACCAGTGAGCTCCTGGGCACAGATGGCTGCGTGCACAGAGATGACAGGCTCATGATCAAAGGCTGTTTTTGAAGATGTGGGCCTATCTGCAGTGGCATTAGAACTAGGAAACACACACCTCTGACCACAAATGGAAACAAGATCATCTGCTGATAAATACTGCACCAAGAGATCCCTTAGTACTGGGCAGGTCTAACAACAAGTTTCACATTTAAATGTTATTTTGCTCTCTAGAAAGAATGAAAGGAAAGACAGATGGGAGAATGATGTGCTGGAGGAGAGCCCTTTGATCACCTGCACCCACAGCTGAAGAGACAAGCACCAAGAATCAAATCTCTCTGCAAGCACTCTGCTTGTTTGGCTCTGTCAAAAAACAGGAAGCAGAGCCTGCATGGAGAGGCACATGAGTGCACGTTGCCATCAGCTCCCCTTTAACCATTTCAAAGGGCTCCCCTCACCCCCCCCCCATGCAACTCAATACAGCAGCACTTCCTGACAGATGTCCAGAGGATCCCACAATGACCACAGCATCCTGCTGCTCTTAAGAAACCAGCCTGGGGCTGCAGCTCACGACAGCAAAGGCCAGATTTGCTGAGCTCTTGGAGTGCCCCAGATTCGAACAATCACAGCTGGAGCTGGTCAGGCAAGTTCTGATGAAATGACTTCTTACTGGAAAAAGAAACCCTGTGGCTTTAGTGAAGTCAGAATGTATTGGTGAACAGAAGTGGGAGAAGCAGCAGAAGTGACTGCACCCAGACATGCCAGCCTGTGTCCTAGCAGCAGGAGTACAGCCAACTCTACATTAGGAAATTGGAAAAGAGCAGAAAGCCCTGCACTCACCCTGTGCCAAGGCCTGAAAGCAGGAACCTTTGGGCACAGTTGAGCTGGAATTGTTCAAGATTTAAGTGGGGGAAGAGCACCAGGAAAAACCCCTTTGGGCAGTTGCACTAATATGCTCCTCACCTTCCCATGAAGGGTCTCAATATGAAAACAGCATGACCTCCTACCACTGCCCCTCAAACAACAGGACAGGTTCCCCAGCATGATGTGGCTCTGTCACCTGCAGCAAATCAGACCTAAACAGCTTTGTTTCATTCTCAGAATCTAATCTAAGATTTTGTTCTCAGAATCTCAGAATCTCTGCAGCAAGTCTCCTAAGGTGATTCCTGAAGCGGGACCATATAGTTGTCCTCTATTCAAATTTTGTTTGCAAGTAAGGAGGCATTATTGGATGCTACAATTCGTTGCTTGCACACAAAGGAGACTCTGTTATGTACAGCATAGGGGAAGAAATCTTTCCAAGGTTCCCTTCCTGATGACTTTTCTTCAATTGTTTCATCAAGGAAAGGACTGTCACTAGTGTTTACCTGACAACCCACCAGTTACACCTTTAACCAGTCCTCACACACAGTTGACTGACCCAGCAAAGCAGGAAAGCAGATCTGGGTAGCTTGTGAGCCTGTGCCAGGATCCTCCTCCGTCAAGGCAGGGAGGTGCTCTCATCTCAGGAATCTGACTGTCATCCAATCGGTATTTGCTCTCCCTCCCAAAATCCAGCAGTGTCATGTTTGGTTACTGCCATTTTTTAAAGCCAAAGCACCAGATGATGTATGTACCTACAGACCTAAAAGCAGAAATCCCACCAATCTAATGTAGCATTCATGTTAGAAAAAAAGCACCCTCCTCAGTACCAAACTGGCAATGCAGCTACACACACCTATTGTAAAAACAACAGCCATGGCCAAACCCGCCCTTGGACGTGCTCTGTACATTACAGGAGCATCCAAGTTCAGACCACTTGCTGCTCAAGGCTGGATTCCTACACCATCAAGAGAGAGAACTGTCCTGGACCTGCTCTACATGACAGGACCAACGCAGACACCAGCTTGGTCTGCTGCCTTTCAAGACAATGGAAAGACACATGAAAATGCAGGCAAAGCTTGCTTGTGCTTGTCCCAACACCACACGTACATAAAGCATTGGCAGACTGGCCCAGAGGATTCAGAGGATTTGGCTTGGGTTTTGTTTTTTTTTTTTAATTTCAGATGATAACCTTTCATTGTATCACAAGAGGAGCTGGATTTCTGTTCTCTGTATCCACAGTACGAGAGTGACAGAACAGGGAGCTGGTCTCCAGTGACTCTGAGTGCATCCTACCAAACCAGATTTCTAGAAAACTCAAGAGGCAGAAGCAGGGAGTCTCCCCAACCCTCCTGGGGTACAGGCTAATGTGGTGTCAAGGAGACAAGCTGCTCCACTACCGACTGTGCTCTTAAAATGAGAGACAAAACCCAATATTTAGCAACTTTTTCAATATCCTGTTTCAGCACTGACACCCATTTATAAATGTGAGTAGGGACAGCGCCAATTAAACTGCCTCCTTCCCTCTGTCTGTCAGACCACAATAAAAAAGCACTGTATTTGCATTTCTAACATGTTCCTGCTTGCTGGCTGTCAGGGCACTACTCTGGCACATGAGGGGATAGGGTGTGATGAAACACAGCAGAGGCAGGGCAGAGATAGAGGGAATCTTTTAACTGCAATCTCTGAAAGCAGATAATCAACCAGAAGTAAGTAGAAAGGGACTTATTGTCTTTGATAATATCAAACACCAAAATGTATGGCAATGCACTCCCTTATCACTTTGTCACCATTAGTCAGCCACACTTTAAAGATATGGTTGTGTTAACACCACTCAGTACTTTATAAAACACAAACCATGCTCAGGAACCGTGATTTATACCAGTGGATCTTCTTTCATGAGCTGTCCACCCTCTCATGATCTGATTATTTATTTTTCCTTGCTGCTTAACAATGACCTTATTATTTTTGGGTTTGCACTCACCTCAGTAACATTCATCACTTTGATTGCTGCCAGCTGCCCAGTCTTAACATGGCGACCCTGTTAAAATAACAGAAGACACTAAGTAAAACGTGTAGGCAAACTATGAATACATCAACAAATCAGGCCTACAACAACTAGGTTTGACCAATTGCTTTCAATCATGTTCTAGGCAATGTTCTAGTTGAAGGTGTCCCTCCTCCTTGCAAGAGGGTTAGACTAAGTGACCTTTAAAAGATCCCTTCCAAACCAAACTGCTCTATGATTCTATGTACCAAACAACTTTCCAGAGACACAAAACTACCAAGGTGATGTGTTACCAGAGCCATACCCTTACTGTGCTCTGAATTCAACAGAGTTACCTCTACAGGGCTGAATTTCCCTTTAGCACAAAGAACACAGCAATGCTGGGAGACCTCACAGCACAACATGGGGTCTCCACCTAACTGCTGTTCAACAGGTGATGCCAGCCCTCTTGTAGGAAATGTCAGCACAGTCTCAGAATTCTGAAGAAGAGTCATGTTCCTGTCCTGCCATCCATGGCTGGGGAAGCTGGAAGGCATCAGGCAGTTGGGTCTGTCCCCACCTCGACCCCTGACATGTCCTGGAACACCTTAGGATAAAGACAAAACTCTGCCTTGCAGTATCTGGCAACCTCTACGTGGCTGCCAAGAAACTAAAGCCCTATGCATGTTTTTGCCTTTTTTTTTTCATTTTTTTAAGGCTTTTTACTTCAAAATGCTTAGCTTTTAGAATCTTTACTTCAGCTGAGTTAACTACATCTTCTCAACTACTACTCAGCTAGTACCTCAGCTACTTCCCCAAAAGCAAGCAAGAACTTCGAATTTTAAAATGTTATCTTTTGTGGTGGTGGCCAGGAACTAACCCAAGACTTCGTGTGGGTGCCTACACATGTACACAGTTCATTGTGAAATGCCCACACCCCAGAGTCACTTTTAAACAACAGAAAACTGGTAACTTCAGTCTAGGTAATAGGCTTGGTTTTGAAAACACAGCTAGGTAAAGGGAGTTAATAGGAAATAAAGCTATTAAAAGAGCATTCCTGCTACTGAGACTGACAAAATGTGATTCACAGGACCACGCATTACGAACACAACCGTGAATCTTGCTATCAGCTGCAGTTTCTTGCTTTGCTGAGGTCAAGTTGCTCAACAGATATACCACAGATGAAGGCTTTCACCACGGTAAACCAGCACTGACCTCACACTGGAAGATAGCATCACAAGATTTGAATATACAGTGGGTTTGCTGTATGTCCCAGCTCCTCACTTCCCTCAGATGTTCAGAAATGGGTTTGAAGCTTTGAGACCGCAATTTTATTCCTGAAATAGCAGTGCCTGCAAAGCTGTAGATCAAAATAACTAACTGACACCAGTTAGGGACGCCACCGGAAATCAGGAAATCAAATATGAAATGCTGCAGTTTGCAGACAAAAATGATTTGCAAGTGCAATTTACACCCGCAAAATTAAAAGCTGGGTTGATGTAATTTTAAAATCCAAGTTCTATCTGCACAAAAGTGCACACAAATGTTACTTCTAAGACTAGGCAATTTTTCATCAAAGAAAAATGATACCTCATTCTCAGGCAATATGTCACAGTCATGTTTTCTTTTACAAAAAAACCTAAATCCTGCTGAGTTTTTTGTATAAGTGTCCTCTTTCCATGGAAGCACTCCTGGGATTGCAAAGCATTTTCTCATGAAGTAGAATGATAGGATTTACATATCAGCACAGACCTCAGGAGGAAGACAAACAGGGCACACTCTCCCCAGGTCACACAGGCCTTGGTGGGTGAGTGTGGATGGGCAGTGACCAGTGCCAGCCCAAAGGATGCTGGTGTTGGGTCAGTGTCCATCCCTGATAACACCAATGCTGGTCAGCAAGTTTCCTCTGCAAGTTTCCTCACACAGCAGCTCCTCTCTTGGAGGCACTGTCTGCAATTGTTCCCATTTCCACTGAATGTCTTGGCAACATGGGGAGCAGGCCTTCCCAAGACACAGGCACCCTGTCTTTACCTCAGAGTTTGTCTGGAGACAAGGTGGTAGCTCCAGGTCTCCACACACCACACACCAGGTGACCAACCCATGGAAAACAGGCATTTCCCTTGGACTGCTGTAGATTCTGCAAAGGACCATGAACTAACACTGACTTTCATAACTGCAGTGAAGCATGGCAACCTGCTTCTTTACTGAAAAAATAATCCATCAGTACTATGCTAATACTGCATTTGAATATTATCAGAATTAGGAAGTGGGAAAGGCTTGGCATTCAGTCCTGGTTTTGAAGCACAGCTCCTGGTCAAATTATCCCTCTGTATAAAAGATATTGGTTATTTTGCTGCCACAGTTATTTCCACTGTATGCAAAACCTGCTGCTCTCACTTAGCACTGTAAAAGTGAATATTAAACTTCCCCCAAAAAGGTTTGGAAAATCGGTATTTAAGGGAAAGAAAACAGCAAGTCCTTTTGCTTTGTGGGTTGTGATTCACCTCAAAAAATGTGTCCCTCTTAACTAAGATGCACAACTCAATCCTGCTTCTGCATTAAGGCACAAACTATGACTGTGCTGGCAGTTCAGAACAAAAATTACAGATTTCTCAATACTGGTTTTTTAAACTGTTTGGAGTCAACTTTCCTTAACATCTTTAAAAGCAGTAAACATCCTGAACCCAGCCCTGGGCTTTTTGCTAAGAGATAGAGAGCAATGCCATAGCAAGGAAAGATTTCAGTGCTGGTCCCTTATTTTTTTTCATTTATCAATAAATCTCAGAGGTTAGCCAGAGTTCATGGGAATTCTCACATTGCTGCTTCTGCTGAAACCACTAAGTTGAGCATGTGTGAATTGTTTTTAGAAGAGTGGTGTCTTGGTTTTTGTTTAAAGCTTCTAGGAGCAAACTGGCTGTTTTAACTGCTTCCCAACCAAATGAGATCAACTGACACATTTATTTCCAGTGACAAGACAGGGTGAAGCTCATCCTTATTGATTTAATCTGAAATGGGAAGAATGAGAGGTATTGCCCTCCCAGCCCTCTGTTCACTCTGCCACTGCCCATCCTCTCCAGATCTCTGGAGTTTGGAGTTCAGCCTGCTGTGATTCAAGATCCTGCACATTTCCCCAGAAACTGGGCAGAGCGTTGGAACAGTCAATGGGCTGGTTTCCCTAATAAAAGGTTTTGTCTTCCACCCAAATGCTCAGTATGAGAGCTCTGGAGAATGTAGTCAAAACATCCAACAGCCATTTGCAACACCCATATTCCTACTCAGGAGTGTAATATCAAACTCTATCAAACTCATGCACAAACAATTCTGAGACTCAACTACTTTCTAAAATTGAAGTTCCACCCTTCATTTTGATGAGGTATCCAAGTTGGAAAAAATTCCCCCATTAGCTTTGAGTCCAGCTAAATTCCTGGTCTCCTCCAGAAAATATTTCCGCATAAAGTCTGCTGCAGTTGCCAGTTAGTCAGTACAGTAACATTCAGCAAACCTGAAGCCAGCACACACATTTTTCAAATCTAGAGACTGCTCACTGCAGCCAGACTTGAGAAGCTTTATGCCAAAGATCTGGTTCTGATGAGCTCCAACCCTGCATTATCTCTGCAGGGAGAGATACACGGAATAGGGCAGATTGCTCAGTGCTATTTCTGTTGGATGTGTATTTATCTTTTCATCTCAGATAAAGGAACTGCTTATCTACGCCCTCTACTAAGGGTCAAGACATGTACTTTTCTATTTACATCAAACAAGAGTGTCAACATTAGCAGCCAGCTATTAGCTGATAAAGGGGCTTTACACGAATTAAGTATATTTACAAAATTATGCATTCGGTCACGTACAACACCTTTTCCTGTTAGGTACCAATAAAAATTTTGGTCAGTCCCTGGCTTGGGCCATGACTACACAAAGAGACCCAAGGTTCCAATGAGGTTATAAGGTTCCAAGTCATATGCAGAGAGCTTTGTTTAACAGCTTCTCTCCCAGATCCTGCACGTATCTCTCTTCCTGGGGGTGGGAAACAGCTCCCATCAGCTTCTCTCCCCACCTGGGATCCGACACATTTGGAATGGACAATTGCAAGTCCAGACAGCAGAAGCCAGCTGTCCAGTTAAGTGCTGCACACCGTGCCAAGGCAGCCCACGGCTGTCCCACTACAGGCTTCCTTTTTGGCAGCAGGCACTCATTAATGCTCACGTGTTTCTGGGATGTCTGATGGAGCTGTCCCCACGTAACCACAGCAGGAAAAAGTGCAGGAGAAAGGCAGGGACTGCCTGCTGCAGGACACCAGGGCAGCACAGAGCTGGTGTGTTTGACCACACAAAAAGTCCTTGTTCTTGTTCGTGTCCATGTCCTTGTCTTCTTGTCTGCAACCAGAAGCACCACCTCACTTGTGTCTCCCTTAAAAAGCAGAGGTTCCAGAGAGGAAGTCAGGTGCCTGTGTGCAGGGACACCTCCCAAAAACCACAAGACTTGCATCCTTCACAGTTTGCACCTTTGTGCCCACACAAAGGGCCATTTCATACCAAACACACTCTGCTACCAGGCAAGACACAATCAGCTCACAGCACTAGCACAAGGGTATGGGACTCCCGGGTGACACATCACAGCACTGCCTGCCTGTGTAATCCCAAAAGCTGGTGGATACCACAACTTTAACTCCCAGGACCTTCTCTGGATGTTCAGGATTTGCATTGTAAAGAGAGATGTGGCTGTTGGAGGTGTGGGACTTTGGCAGTTAAGGTCTTTCTCAACCAGAAGCATTCCTTATGGGATAACAGATGTAGCTTGTGACCACCCGCCCTCTGGGAGCGAGGTGAAGGCACAGCTGTGTTGCTGCAAGCTCTCACCGAAAGTGAACTCGAGCAAGCAGATTTCCTGTTCAAAATGCACTGATGAACTTTGAAGTTTGAGCCCATCTTGGGTAAATCTGTGCGACCCCACAGCTGCTGGCAGCTTGCCAGTTCAGCCTGCTGTGCCCCCTGGGACTGGTCCCCACCCTTTTGCCCCTCTCCTCTCCACCCTTTCCATCCTGCTAATACAAGAAAAGCCTTTAAGAGATTATGCATAGAGTGAACAATGCTCTGCATCAGGATCCAGGAAACCCTATGTCCTATTCCACGTGACCTTAACGAAGTCACAATCCTTCTGTTTCCCTTTCCACTTGCACAGGACTTTTTCTACCCAGACCCAGTTCTTTAGAAGGGACGAGTGATGTTTGCTAACTCCAGCCCCAAAGACAGTGGGAACACGAGCTCTGCCTGTTCACACTGCAGGCAGGCAGGAGCAGCTTCCCATGCAGCTGCAGTGTGCTCCCCAGTGGGTCAGCACAGCAGGGAGGAAAACCCCAAAAATATAAAACTTGCAGATATGCTGCTCCTTACGCTGCAGCTTAGACACAGCCACTGTTCTACAGCAAAGAGCTGCTCATAGAAGCATCCTGCTGTCCCTCAGGGTCTTCACAATATAAACAAGTGGTCAGGGCTTGCACACCTGGGGCTGTGTCACCTGAGAAGACAGTTTTTAGGTGAGCTCTATCAGCAAGAGCAGTCCATACATCTCAATTCAGCAACTGCAACCACGTGAGGCAATGCACTGTAGTCGTCGTTGGAACTCTTCAGCTAAAAATACAGCAGTAATGCAAAACTTGAAAGGACAGGAATATATTCCAAGGAAGAAGTAATTAAGAGTTTATAGCTTGTTTTTGTTCGTTAATGGCCCAAGGCAAAGTTCAGAGTAAGTCATGTACTGAATACTAGCACTGGATTTCAGGAACAATCATAGGCTATGACGTGCAGTCCACATCAACTCTGATAGTTTAAAAACCCCCAAAAACTCAACACAAAAAACTGCACAAAACTCCCCAAACCACAAATGTCTTGGACAAATGGGCACCAGTTTCAAAAAGCCTTTTCTGTTTTTTTCCAAGCCCCAAGAGCTTGGGACACCAGCCAGGTGAGAACACAGCTATCATTTTGATTACTGCTTCATCCTTTTAATCACACAACTCAGGCTGCAGAAAGCCTCCTCTGATTGACATTATAAAGATTTGGTGGTATTTTTGTCACATCAGCTCTGGATATCTGCTGTACTTCAGGGCTGTAAATCAAAGAATTGTATTCCCCTAGAGCATTTCTTTTCTTCTTTGTCATGCTGGGAGACGCTGAGATGTTGGAAGCTGTTCCAGGCCATCTCTAGGGTAGCCCTCAGCTCCACCTCCCAGCTGCAGCACACCTTTCCTTCCTTGGGACTGTTTTCATGCCAGCAGTGCACGATGCAGGGACTGCCACAAAACCACAACCCAGCTGCAGAGGCTCACTGCTGGCCATGTGGGTACAACACATTTGCCCTTTCACCCCCACATCTGCCACACAATTTCCAGACAGATCCAAGTCTCACCCAATGCAGCATAGCCAAATATTGCATTTCCTCTTTCCTATGCTCCTTTAACACACTCCGGATAGCTTTGCTGCCATTAACTGTGCTGAAGAGAGGAAGAGCACACAGCAGACTCAACACCAGCTCCTGAGATAACCAGGAGGCAACACGAAGGTCCTTTGCCTCTCTCAGACAATACAACATTAGACACCACCAGGCAGAGTCCCTCACATTAGAACAGGACTGCATAGCAGACTCCCAACTTAACAGTGCCTTCAAAACCAACCCTAAATGTTCCTTGCTATGGAAAGCAAAGCACATCACCTAAACACCACAGAATATCACCCTTGTCAGTGGTGAACAACAGAAACAGTAACACACTGTAGGTAGACACATTCTTCAAGGTTTATGTCATATTGATCTTCTTTCCCCCTATATGCTAAACCCCACTCTATGATTAGCTGTGTTCTGCGAAGTCAGCTAAAATGTATCACTTTAGGTATAGACCATACTAATAAGGCAAATGTTATTTCACATATCCCAGAACTTGGGTTGCAAAATATCAGTGCTAAACCCTAAAATCTCTGCATGTAGACATATACAGAATGGAAGTTGATTAATAACATTCAGTGCTCTTTAAGACAAAGGCTGCTACATCAATAATGAAATATTAGGGATATATATAATTTATAAAGGGATTTAAAATTATTTAAAAACCCCCAAAATGTTACACTGCTTTCCAAATTAAAAAAAAAACCCTATAATTTTGTCAAGTTTATCACATTTATGTAGTAAAAATAGATTGAATATTCAGTGAAAAACAAATTCTTTTCCTCGCAAACACCACCACCCTTTTTAATTATGCGCAGAACATGTCATTTTATCCCTCCTATTGCTTTTCTCTCCCCCATCATATCAGGAGTGGGAATGTATTCACACCCACTCAAACTGAAAATATTAGTTATATGGATTTTTCCAAATGAAGTTTTAGATGTTTAGGGGTAAGACGTAAAAAAAGAAAACCAGGAATTTCAGGGCCCCTACTTGTGTCACATGTTTAAAGAAACAAACAAAATTACCACTGTAAATCATAACACCACTGAAGATAACAAAGTTGGCAGTGGCATAGGAGAACTTCCTATATACTAAAATAGCAACACATTAGCCCAGAGAAGAGATTAGAAAATGTAACCTCCACCAGTCATTTAAAATTCTATCCATGTCCACATTGTCTAGAAAGGAGGGATGGACAAGGGTAATTTCAAAAGTACCAGATCAAATCACCTTGATCTCTGGAGGAAAACAACAGTTTTGCATCCCCACTGTAAATGTCTGTACCACAACCCTCATGAACTGTAAATCCCAAGAGGCACCAGAAGCAGTTTTTCTGTCCAGTTTTTTTTTTATGCTTTTAGTTCCTATTTCCTCCCATTGTATGAGTGGAAACACAGATTGTTTGCTTTGCCTCGTGTTTGTCTGTGTCTGACTGCAGACCAGTGGGAAAAGAAAATGAAACAAAGGAACAAATTCAAGCTATTTTACAAACACATACTTGAATATCTACACTTTTTGCAATATCAGTATGTTCACTTGATCAAATCACCATCCTCATCCAAAACATGAACCACTCAAGGCTACTGCATACTTGTATGAGAATGGACTGAGGACTGGTCTTTTGGGATGTTGAAACCTGCTCCCAAATGGGTCATTCTCACTGTGATCAGCAAGACCAAGCAAAGCACCAAGCTCTTTTGAAAATACCATTCTTGCCATAGCACAAAGAGATTTGTCCTCTACTTATTTGAAACGGGTGATGTCTGCAGAAGAACATCCCATGTAATCTGCAGCTCCATGCTCATTTGAAGGGAAGTACCCATTCCTGTGGCTTCTCCTTGCTCAGCTAACATGTAGACGTGATGCTTCAGATCCCCAACTGCTACTTACAGTTTCTGAACAATGTGAACAATGTGCAAGGCAAAGAGCAAGAAGGAGCAGGAACACTTCTCCTGGGGCAGGTAAAAGCAGGGTGGCCTGTGATGGGTGTCTGTGGGAGACTGAGATCTGCAGCACATAGAGCACCTTGGAGGAACAACCTTCACCTGCCACATTTGGGGTCAGCCTGGCTGGGGGTCACAGGGTTACTGGAGGCAGGGCTGCTCCTTGTGAAGGCCCAGACTCACAGACTTTGATTTGATCCAATTCCCATCTGGTGATACTTCAGCAGCATCTGAGGGGATGGCAAACACTGAAGCTCAGCCCCCCTCTGCTCAAAAGTCATCCAGGTGCTTGAGTTTAGAGGGAACTGCAAGGCCCCTGGGTGGGAACTGCTGCCAACAAGGAAAGAAAAGCAATATTTTGGGGCCACATGTGGCTCAAGTAGCTCAGACAGCAGCACAGTTAGTAGGAGAGGTCCAAGAAGCAGGTTGTGCAGTTATCACATTTTCCTCACACTCCATTTATTGGGACATAAAAACTGATTTCGTTGAGCCTAAATATCACTATTTGCACAAGTAACACCTTTAACAGCCTTGCTATTCTTCCTGGGCTTTGGATTTGTCACATTCCTTCACACCTGTTGGAACACACTCAGATTTCCAGCCTCAGACCCCCATCAGGGCTCGCTACCCCTGTCAGGGGCACGGAGGCTCTGCGGATACAGGTGGCTTTCCTCTTCCCATGGGAGTTCTGGCTTGGGGACACTGTGCTGGTGGGTTGTTCAGGACAGCACAGGGCAGTGGGGATATGGGGTATTTGAAGTCCCAGGGCTCCTCTTGTTGTGAACAGCCCTGGCACAGAGCCAGCCCCACACAGCACTTGGGAGCCCAGCACTGATTTACGACCGCAAAGGTCTGTTGCACCAGAAGTCTATTCATCCAGAAAAATAAACAATTTTGGAAAAGCCTCAGCCTTTGGAAGGCTCTCACTCTGCAGAACAGAGGTTGCTGAGAAGCTAAGTCTGGGGTGAGGTACGATTCCCTCCACCCCAGTGAATTTTTGCTGCCTGACTCATATGCATCCGTCTACAGAAATACAGGGCACTAGAGAAAACCTGTTCAGAGCACATCTCTGCTGGAGAAGGTCACAAGCAGTTAAGTGTGTCCTGCCAGCTCCATCCTGCTGAAAGGAAGTCAGGGCTGGACTGTAGGAGGTCAGCTGATGGGTGGCCAGAATTTTGGAGCAAGAATCCCTCAAAGGAAGGTTTTTTGGCTCACCATTGCTACAAAGCTACAAAGGTTAAACTGCACACAGCAGTTACAAACCTCATGTTAGGAGACCCATCTTTTAACTTTTTAAGTAATGTAGTTTTACTAGCCTTCTCTCCCACATAAATACAACCTTGTGTGCACATTAAGCTCTTAGCATTTATATCACTGAATTTTTAAAGATCCTCCAGCATTTTTGTGAACAGCAACTGTAATGTAGTTGAATTTTTTCTTGCATATTATGCAGAACAAGGACACAGCTCTGCACAGGTTAAAACTGTGTTGTTGGGGTTTTTTTAAAAAAAGGCTTTGAGGCAAGCAGGGTACACAGCTGCAAGTTCCAGCCGAAATGATGACAGAGTTACAACAGAGCTAAGGGTGATTTACTTTTCCCTTCCATTTCTGCTGGTGTTTTTCTCACATAGATCACAGTACCATGTGGGTATGCACCTCTGCAGATGGCTGTGTACAGCACACACAGTATGGGACAGCCCAGTACTAATAACTGGAATTAAAAGGGTTTCTTTTACAGTCTCAGAGTCTTGCCTTCAGTGTTTCTTGGTCAATACCCTCCTTATGACTCTGTTCATCTGAGGTGAATCCTGAAATCAAAAATTCTGCAGTCTAATACTGTCAAGTTCAGAAGACCTGAGGTTTGCCTAGGGAAAGGTCATATTCTTTACACGCATACCAAAATCTTCACAGAGCATTTAACTGACGGGGAAAAAAAAGAGCATCTAATCATGCCTTTTCATTTGGCTCTATCCAGTGAATCCTCTCCAAAAATTAAAAGGGAGTTAATGAACACAATTAGTCTGTGAAAAAATGCACAAGCCTCCAGATTTCTGAATGATTTCTGTAAGAGACGAGCTACATGGCACTGATCTCACAGCAGCAGTCAAATCCCATTTCCTTCCAAAATCCTATTGGCCAGATGGTCCACAAAACTCAAGGGAAAATTACTTAAATGTTTGAAAAGGCTTTCAGTGTTAAGTTAGTCTCCAAAATGAAACCAGACTACCCTTCTAATTAGTCTTACAAGTGAAATATAGCCCGCTTTTCTAATGAATTTAAAACAGAGAGGAGATTCCAAGTTCAAAAACAAAAAAATCTGAATTAATGAGGAACACTGGTGATATTTTTTTCCTAAATTGATCTAATCAGCTTTGTACAGCAGAAGCCCAGCTGGCAAAGGTTCCCCTCTCAAGCAAACCACAGGTCAGATGCACAGTAATAGTTCCTGAACAGCTACAAGCAGTTACTGTTCAATGCTGTATCTTCTAAATTTCTGTATTACTTGAAGGTATTGAAGTCAATCACAGCAGGACAGAAACGAACAGTGAGCTCTTGAAAGGAAGAAAGAAATAAATACCCCTGCAGAATAATTTCAAGAAAATGGCTAAACACATTACAGCTGAAGAACCGCAGAGCCTTAAGCAATGCAGCTCAGCATAATTATGAGTGCATATGAACCAAAAGCAGCAGTGAATCACTGGAAGAACAGGTCACAAGAGGTACCAACAGCTCCTGAAATTAACTACTGAACAGCCCTACTGGATTTTTGAAACTCTCATCTCTTTGTCTTGCCCTGTTTAAACAAGCCAAATTAATTTTGTACAGGGCAAGACGAAGCAGTGAACTACACAGTGACCTGTGTGTGGGTAAAACAATACCAGAGCCCCAGCACAGGCTGGGGGGCCCCTGCTCTCCTCCCATACATTGCTGGCTACACCTCCCAAAGGTTCCCTGCAGCACTTCCCACCAACAGCTGATCATGGGTTGTCCCAACACTGAGGTTCTCACATGCACTTCTGGTCCTGCCAGTAGTCAACCAGACAATCTCAATGACTCTATGTCCTAAGGAATATCTGCTGTTGAGTTTATTAGATCTGAATTTGTCTCATAAAGGGTCAAATTTCTCAAACAAAACAAACCTCACTTTACAATTAAAAAAAAGTGTATTTTCAATGGTTTCTCTGTTGGAAAAGGTGTGATTGCACAGATCCTCTCACAGGTTTGGGCCAGAGCTTGAGATGCAAGAAATAAACCAAAGCCACTGGTCCAGTGGCTCCACTTGTGTAAAAGTATCTCTGACAAGCAACTGCAGGGCCGCCACCCAAAGTTCACAGCTGATGGGAAATGAGGCTCTCCACAAACCTAGAGATGGAAAGGCCAGAAGGAAACAGAGAACACTCACTAGTCTGACTCACACCACATTCACGTTCACAGGCGTGCAGATCCGATGGGATGGCCCTGCTCAGGGTTTGTCAGCTGGTGTGTCACAGGAAGCCCCCACAGGCAGCAATGGAAAACTCTGTGAGCTTCTTCCACGCCCAAAACAACAGGGCCCAGGTACTACAGACAAAAGGGTATGCACAGAAACACACAGAGAAATATTGAAAACTGAAACACTGGCCTAGCCCAAGGTACCTCAGATGTCAGTGACGCTGCACCAGAACCCTTCTCATGATTCAGTCTCAAAGCCACTTCTCATTTTCCAAGCTCTGAACCTTATGTGCTTCCTTTACCTTGTAACAGCAATAGCCTGTCCAACCAGCTGCATCACATTTAAAGCAGCTGTCAAGAAAGACAAAACAGCAAAAGAACCTCAACATTCCTCAAGGCATCCAGCTCATGCCAGCAACTTGCTGGCTTACATGTATAATATAAATTTTAAAAACTAGCATTTCAGCTTTAACATCTAGTTGTGCTCGCTTTAAAAATTTACTTGAAATGTTCAACCATCCACGGGTTTCCATAAAAGCTTCCTTTTGCAGCTCCTTTGCCTATTCCATCATCTACATCCAGATGCCAAAATACACCACCAAGAGCTCACTCCTGCTTTGGATAAATATGGTATTATGTGCCAGAGGAAAATTTTGCAGGATAAACTAAAATTCTACAGTATTGCCAATGCATCTATTTAAATAACCGAAATTTAAATAATCAGATCTCTATTTACAACAAAAGTGCCATTAAAAAAAAAAAATCAAAGTGCATATGAAAACCCCACACCAGAAAAGCCATCTCCCAAGTGCTTTGCATTGCGTTCCACCTTCTGAACCTTCAGGTTCAGAGGAGCACATCAGATTGCAAGAATTTGCACTTCCAAAGACAGAAGCTCAGCCAATTTTTTTTTTAAGAAAACACAGCGTATAGGATTGCAATGGTCCTGCATCCAATCATGTTTTAGCCAGTCAGCCCATTCCAACCAAATCTGAAGTCTCCAAGATGACTCAATTCCTGCATGTTCTGTGCAAATCAGAGGAGACAAACTCCTTTCCTCCCTGCACCACTGAGGCTTACAGAAAATAACTATTTTTAACGTCTGCACAAGAAAATAACCTATTACGTCCAGTAACTGAAGAGTTACAGAAAAACAAATACCTAACAAGAAGTGGTTCTGAAATTAGTCACTGAGCCACCTTTAGGGATTGGCTCCCCTGCACTGATTCTGATTTGCCATTTGCTCTGCACTCAAATGACTGCAAAGTGAGCACAAAGCAACATCATGCCACTGTTAGCACTTACTATCCTCTCTGAATAGGTCAAACAAATGACATCATGTGCAAAAGACTGGAAAAAAACAAGGTTTCATATGATTATTTTTAAAGACCTGGTTTGCATACATGCTTTGACCCAGTTTAATTAGAAATGTTATTTCCAGCTCAGTTTTGTTCAGCGTGGACATGCTCAGTGGCCTGAATCAGGTTTGTTTGTCATTTCCCTTTCACTGATCCAGCCACATCAGTCACCAAAACGCTCATTTTTTGCATAACTCCATTTCTGTCCATTTTAACAGTGGCTTTAATAGAAGGAGATTACTGCTCAGTTCTTTGAAAATTTCTGTTTACTTCTGCTACCAGCTCTTTCTCAATTTTAAGAGAATTTGTTTAAGAAAAGTCAGACATTAACTGGAGTAATTAATATTCGTATGTCTCACGATCCAATGAGAAAGAACACAGGTTTTATCACTTTTATCACAGTAAATGCTGCCCACAGCCAGGGGTGGGTCCAGCTAGTGGTTTTGCCCTCGCTGCACTGATATGTGAGAACACGATTTTGTGGCAAAGCATCAACCTTCCTACCTGCTAAAGCTTCCTCTTGTTTTCACCAAGGGGAAAATGACAAAAAAAGGTAAGAAACTGTTTCCCACCAAACCTCAAGAGAGCTGTTGTTCAGCTTCACCACCAGGTCCAGGCACACGCCCTGGAGGTGGCCAACCCCAGCACCCAGGGACCCACCTGAAGGATGTCAGCTGGGACCACAAAACCTCAGCAGCACATGTATGCAGAAATAAATGCACAGCTGCACCAAAGGCAAACACAGTATGGGTGGGAATAACAAAAAAAATTAAAATGCAAAGCCCTCTGTGTCGCCTCCTGTACTGCAAACACTTGTTTGCTACCAAAGGGTCCTTCACAAACATGGATGTCCTCCTTGGCAGGCAGGACAGATGTGGCTTATCATATCACAACCAACTCCTGGAGAACCTAGAGAACTGCACAGTCACCAGCCTGCCCCAGGATGGGGGAAAATGCAGAGGCACCAGCTTCCCCATTTCTCTTTCTGATCATGCTCCCAATTCTATAAGGAGAAATCAAAATGCATCATGCAATCTCTGGGGACTTTCCACATCACACAATGGCTTTTGACAGCTCAGACAACAGGGTACAATTCATGCTACTTGCCTGCCAATAAAGGAAGCCAGAAAGGAAAGAAAACCCACTGCTGGCATATGCTCACCCAATCTGAAGGAACAACCCCTCCAGAAGATCAGGCAGCACTTACACACCACAGGATTCAACCAGACAGGCTCCCCATTAAGAACCACAGTTTACAGACCACAGTGTCATCTCCACCCCAAACCCCACTGGCACCTACAGTCCCTGTCCAGCCCTGGTGTGGCTCAGCATTGCCTCCATCCCAGCATAGGTACCTGAAGCCTCCCAGCCACCACTAACAGAGCTGGGCTAGAAGATCTCCACACGATAAAGAATTGCTCTGTTTTAGTATTAATACCTTTGAAAGGGAGAAGTCTCCCAGAATAATGTAAACAATGCAGGATGCAGCAACCACAAAAGCTTAGCCAGCCAGATATTTCATATACTCACCATGACATTCAAAACCCATCTGTGTGATAGACAGTGCCATATAGGCTCCAACCATCACCCAGCTCTGGTAAGGCCATTTCCTTTCATTCCTGGTCAGAGAACTGTGACTTTGGCAGATGTAGGAAGCCAAATGACATTATAAAGCCTGACCAGGAGCTTGCTGTGACTCTTTGAGCAGCCTCACAAATGTAGTAGGTGCTTTGCAAACATGGGCAGAAACCTGAGCATTCATCTGAGCAATGTCTGTACATGCTGACTCCCTCGCCAGCATGAAAATACTGTAACTTCATCATGCCAGCCAGGGATACAGGCCATGCAAAGTCTTCCAACAGGTGGGTACCTGGAAACTAATATAATGTAAAGAAAGGAAGAGGGGAACATAGGAAAGGATGAGTCCAAAATCCTCTCTGTTCTTTATTCTCCAGTGTGAGCTAGCAGAGACCTTAGTGTTCAGTCTTTGTTTTGTATCTTCCTCTACTCAGAAGAGTTCTGACTGATTTTTTCCAAGTGTCCAAAAGAAAGTGAGTGCATCTCTCTATTCCTTTCTATCCTTTTTCCATTTTCAGGCACATTTTTGGAGCACAGGATACCATACATGCATCTTCTCCCTATGCAAGCCCTTTCCCTGCCAGGCGCCAGTTGGGCACCCAGCAATCTCCTCGTACTCCTGCACCCACCAGCACATGAGCCAGGAGACAAAAGGCCTTTGGGAAATGTCAGACCTGCTTAGGCTGATCTGCACATGCACAAAAAGCCCAGTGTGCCCTCAGTGCACCACATTCACTGGCTCAAACCCCTTCCATGACATCTGAGCCACGTCAGGCTTCGCTGGGTTCCCTGGGTGCCCCTACTCCTCAACTCCCAGTGTGCCTGCCTGCAAAACTTGGCCGTCTTCCACTGGGGGGGACAACAAAGCACAGCCCAGCATCTCTGGAAACAACCCACCCTTCATCTCAAAGGGATCCCAAAGCAGGAATGGTCTGGTGTCCTCCAGTCATGTACTGGTGCTGCCTGTCCACTTCTGCAGGGCAAAACACAGGAAAACTGGATGACCCCACCACAATAATTTGATTTTCAAAGCACGAGCGATAACGCTGGTCCACAACTCCTGACTTTACCCTCTGATAATAATAAAAGGCAATCAGATATCTACTGATAGGATTTGGCTTCTGGGGGCAGAATGTTTGCAAGAATCCTGTTATGATAAATATTTCATGTTAGACTGCAAAAACAAATATTTTTTCTAGCCCTTTCCTTTTTCCATATAACAAGACAACATCGTGAACAATCTCTGTAAATAATACATTTGAGAATCCATTATCGAAGTCATATGCATATTTCATGATGGTTTTGTTGCATATTTTAGTATAATCGTTCACAGGTTTAAAGCCATGAGTAAAACAGAAGCAGACAAATCTACTGCAACAGAAATAATTAGTAAACTGTTACTTTTTTGTTATTATTGTTACTGTTACTCTTTTGTTATTTTTAAATACTGCGGAAATGCCTTGCTAAATTCAGCATAAATTCATATCAAGAAAGATATCTACATTTTACTGAATTTGAGGAATTTTCTTTTCAGAAGGCCATCGCACATTTCTCTTATGCCCTTTCCCTCTAAATGTTTCCATTTTTAACAGTAGAGGTACACGAAAAGATTGCATTAAAAAGCTCCTATCAGATGTAGCAACTGCATAGTCAGAAAACTGAATTTAGTAAATTCCAGTAGTCAGTAAATACCAACAAAATGTCAGTATTTTGCCAACTGGTCTCGCTTTTGGTTGCAAACACTCCTCTCAGAATAGAAAGTCAGAATAATTCACATTAATATTCACATTTCTTTTTGTCATGGCAGATTATTTCAGTATGACTGTACTTTTCCCCTCAATCTATTAAACACCCTGCTGAATTTAAATGTATGCTCAAATGAAGCAAATTAAATGTAATGTTTTGACGTTCCTGAAGCAAAGTTTGAAAATGAAAGCCAACTCATTTCTTGACATATTCCCACCCCGGTTTCTCTTGAACCCATGTTTGGATTCAAGTGAAACTGTTTTCAAACAGCTCATTGTTCAGTAGGTGGCTGCTAACCAATTTTCACAAATCACCTCCATAAGCACACTAATTCCTCTTAACCACAACCCCAAAACACTTCACAAAAACAAGAGCTGCCTCCATTTTAACAGCTACGTTCACACGAAGAGCTCCACTTCCAGCAAATTCATGGTTTTTAGCTAGGATGAGAAGCAGAGGCAAGAAGAGAAGCAAGATTTCCTGAGGCACAGCTGCTCACATCAGCCCCTCTCTTACCTTTATGAAAAAAGTACATTTTTCACACACTGAGAGCTCCTGAAGGGACTGTCCCAGACCACACCCCAGCTATTACACTGGAGCTAATAACTTACAGGACACTGAAAAGGCCACAGTCTGCTACAAAGTGTGTCTTCTGGACTTCTCAGTTATAAGTTGTAAGACAGACGTTACCAAATTCAATATTTTCAAGGGTGGGAAGTAGGGGATGGGGAAGAAATGGCCTTTGAGTAGGTGCTTCTAAAGCAAATCTTTAGAATTTGGAAAGCAAACCTTTCAGAATTGCAGAAAGTCAGCAGGTTACAAGGGCAGACTTACAACACAAAGGGGACTTACTACATACAGCATACTACAAACAGCTGAAAAATAGTTTCTTCTTCAGTTTTAGGAAACCAACTCATTTGCTGTTCCTTTCATTATGCTCCATTAGCTATACCCCAGAGGTACCAAAGAAGGACTTTCAAAAAAACATACATGCACTCTGCAGGATATTAAAGCAGACTTGGAAAGTACAATCCATAAGGACCTCCAAGAATCTAAGAAAAAATCAGGAACACAAAGATAAGATGACACGTCCTCACCAGGCCCTAAAATCCTATAATTCACTGTGAAAAAAGTAGTTATTAAGGCTAACCTGCCCTGGGAATCAGCTCAAACATCTATGAACAACACACTAGATTTTCTGTGGTTTAAAATTAAGTGATATCCTGTCATGCATTCATCAACTGTCATACCTATGGGTTTCTGGACTCCAAACAGAAAATTATGAGTTTTCCCCACATTCCACAAATTTATATGTCGTATACAATGAAAATACTTCTGTGTAGCTCAGATATTGCAAAACTCAGACCCACGAAGCATTGACCACACTGATGTCTATCTGCAGGGTGGTGTGAATCTGGATGCTACTGAGCAGTCAGGATTACTGAGATCAACGTCACTAGTGAGGTGCTTAAAGCACAGTGAAGTGCTTGAGCAGGGAATTAAGAGCTTGAACTACTTCCTACTATGCTCATATTACCACCAGTGCATTTTTAGCACCTTCTCTTACCTCCAAAATAGCATGACCCAGTGACAAAATCTGAGGTGTTATGCAACATGAGCTCAAAATGCCAAGAGTTTAGGATGAAAATGCATTGTACTCTCCCACATGGACTTTTAGGTCCAAAACATGGAGGACCTAAAAGCAGCAGGCCTGCCAACAAATTATTTGCAAGAATTTTACTACTCTCTAATGGCACATCTAATTATTGTACATTGCTCTGTTCAGTCAGAGCCTTTATTGTATAGAGGCACTCCACAGCTGAGAGGTTTTTTTCACATCCTTACTCTTCTATTTTTGATAAACTAGTTTGGCTCCTAAGAGTTCCTCTGAAAAATTCACTAACTAGAACCAGGACTTCACAATTTACTAATTAATTTCGCATGTTTGATCCATTATTTTTAAATCCAGTGCTGAATATAGTTTGGCATTGCCATGCAAAGAGGCAGGGAAGCCAAGATTAAAAAAAAATACCAAACACAACGCCAAACTTCTAAAAAAATCCAGCACAAAAATGCTCCTGACTCTGACAACTGAACACACACCATAAACTACATATTATATTTTTATATATATATATGTATATATATATATAATTTTTTTTTAATTAAAGTGGGAGAGGGGGGTTGTATCCTCCAAATAGAAATTCACACCCTAATAGGCTGGGTTGATAGTAGGTATGCCTTGAACTCAAACTGAGATCGGAAAAGATCTCTGGGAACACATGGTTCCACCTTCTGTTAAAAGAAGGGACTTAGGTTACATTAACCAAGCCTTGGATACTTCCAGCAAGGGTGACTCCACAACCACCGTGAGAAACCTATTCCAGTGATGACTCATTCTCATGGTACAGAGTGTTTTTCTTACATCCAAATGGAGCTTTTCCTGAGCAACCCATGTGCCCTGTGCATCCCTGTACTGGCATCTCCTGTACTAACAATTAATAAAACACTTCACCACTGTGACTGAATTGCCCTCAGCCTTCTCTTCCCAAGGTTGAAAAAAATCCAATTCCTTCAGCCTTTCTTTCTTCAACCCACGAAATGTTTTTGTTGCCTCTTGTTGAATCCTCTCTGGTTTCTCAACATCTCTCTGGAACTGAGGGAGCAAAGATGGGACACAGTATTCCAGGTGTGGCCCAAAAAGAGCATAGAAAATAATCACATCTCATTATTTGCTTGCTAGGCTCTTGCTGATGCAGTCCAAGACACAGTTTGCCCTCCTTGTACGAAGGGTGCCAATTCCACACCCATTCTGATCGGAGAGGAAAAGGACAGTCGTGCTGTGGAAGCAACAAGAAAGGCATGGAGACATTTATGGGGTGTATTTAGGATTTGCAGACAACTGAAAGAAGATGAAGAAGCATACCTGTTAGTATGCAGACTTCAAGAGTCTTACTAAAAACTGAAGAATACCAAATACCCAAACGCCAACCCACGCCTCTCTAGTGTATTACTGGTATTGCAACCCTACATGCTTCCGTTTTCAAGGCAACCCATGCATAAGCACAAAAGCATTTCGTATCTTATTACAATGGCAGCAGCACATATTAAGTTCAGACATACTCCTGAGAGAGAGCCCTGTGGCTGGGAGCAGCAGACAATCTCCATTATTTGTTTGCACAAGCCAGCCAAGGATCAAGGAGCTGCTGACTCCATCCCATGCACTGTTGTCAGTGACTTTATACACTGCTGCCTACTGTATTTAACTAGCTTTTCATATGGACAAGATAATCAGATCTTCTACTGATGCCATGATGATTTTTGCCTTTTCTTTTTCTATACCTTTTATGTATTCTCATACCCTTAGCACGCATACTTGTAATTCTTTAAGCCTGGTATCTTAGCACAGTCCTGGTATTCTGCTGGGCCAGGAGACCAAACATCTGAAAGGCCTCACAGCTGGAGGCTGGAAAGCCTTATGGTATCTTGAGAAACCATGGCCCCCTCTAGAACACATCCTGTAAATTAGGATTAGGCCCATCTCGGGGGGGAATACTTCAGAATAGGGACTCGTCACACTATTCATTCAAGCCTCTCATTGGGACATCTTCGTTAGACATGCTAATTTGCAAGGTCTATAAAATTGTATACATGATCTACTATGTGTGTGCATTTTGTTGTATTCCACCTTGACAAATTGCTGCACCAAAAGGATCCTTATTAAACAGCCAAGTAAAAACCCTTTATCGCTTAACTGTGCCTGGCTCTTAATTTTAGGACCAAGAAAAAGGCATCATTACCACAAACTGAAATAACGCAAACAGACAGACAAACCAGCACTTTTACCAACTGCTAGTGAAACAGAGAGTAGCACTTTGTCGTTTCTATAGAGCACAACTGATTTCCCTCCTTGACTCATCAAAATCTCAGGGCCTTGAGACTAAGATTAGCTTGAAAACTAACCAGTTTTCAAGCTAATCTTAGTAACTCACCACAAATTACAACATAACACACTTAGATTATGTGTAATTTTTAACATCTCTGAAGCACTTTGTAGACTCTGAAATTCCATGTTCTTTGGAAAGTGGCTACTTCTGACCCACCCAAAGAATGGTTTTAAAGTTTTCAGCTTACACCCCTTCACCTTCTGGATTATACCGAGCATAATTTTAATGTTTCTTACATTTAACCTTCCAGGTGCTACCATTAATTAAGGTTTTCAATACAGTCCACAAATTATAACACTCCGTAACATACCATGGTTGAGTGATTCTTTTCACTCACTACTCAGTCTCAGAAAACCCCATGTTCCTTCCCCCTACCCCTCCCAACTCAATTACATCAGCCAGTTATTCAGTGAAATGGAAACCGAAGAACTTAACAGACTTTCAAATTAAGATAAACTGAAATGGTGTATTTATGTTTTGCTGCACTCCTGCCACTCTACACCAACAGCAAAGTAACTCATAACTCATGTCAGCAACTGAAGCATGACTCCACGCCAAGAAGCAACTGTGTTTAAAAAAACACAAAAAACAACCAACCAAAACCCCATACACTTCCTTACCCAGACCTGCTTCCTTTTTGTATCCCATGTGACCACAGAGAAATAAAAATATTAGCTATGCAGAGTCACAGCAGGAAGGCAGGGTTTCTCCCACCCCTGCCAGGCCTCAGCAACAGCACTGCTGCTTCTCCATCAGCTGCATCGCTGGGAAACCACATCTTCCCTCTGGACTCTCATAGCTCAAACCAACGCATCTTTTTCAAGTTCCCTGTGCCCTCAGACTCAAAGATACAACCATTCTGCACACACAGCTGCTGCAAATCTGTCAGGGTTCATCACCAGCCTTCAAGATCATGTGCCAAAAAACATCAGCCCCTGGAACTATCCAAAGACGCTGGCCTCTCTTTTCCTAGGCCATGGAAAAATGGCAAGCCAGGATAACGTTAATCCACATCACTTAAAATAAGGAAGACAAAAGCCCCCATCAGGTGCCTCTTGACATCAGAAAACACCATTGCTGACCTCATTTGGCCCATGAAAACTTCAGAAGGGTGAGGATGTCAGAGCATGGCTGAATGATAAGGATTAGGAACAATTCCTCTTCATCTTGACAACTGAAAAAACCAAGGAGCCATTAACTCAGAGTCTCACAGTCTCTTCTGGAGCTCAGGAAGAATTGTGACCCAAATACTTCAAAAACAACAGCTGCTCCCTTATCTCCCTTTCCCCACTTACTCAACAGAAAAATGACTCTGCATTGAAAATGGGAACATAGAAAATGCATCAACAGGCTTCTATGGAAGAAACACCTCTCATCAAAGCTTATGAAACTAACAGAAGTCTTTGAAAAAAATATTTCACTTCCCCCAAACTTACAGTTTAGCTGTTACTAAACACACAAGCACAGACCAGCATACAGCTGTTCTACATCAAGGGTGATGGACCATCACTATCCAGCAGTCCAGAGCCATGGGGTCCACACAGTTAAACTCCAGGAGGTAATGGGGGTAGGCAAAGAACTCACAACAGTGCCATGTCTCAACACATCCCAAGGACTTCCAAGTGACACCTTCAGCCTTCTCACTTCCTCCCAGATGACACTGACAGTTGTGTGATACAAAAAAAACAAACCATTGCTCTGCTGTCTTAATGGTCCTGAATGATCAGCAGCTCTAAAAACCCTCAGAAATGCTGTCCCTCATACTTTGGAGAGCAACCACTCATGCCCTGCACACTCTTTTTCCCCACTGGCCTCAAGAGTACACAGGAGGATGGACAGATTTGCCAGAAGTAGTGCAGGGGATGTTCAGAAGCTTGTCTTTCCCATAGGCATTCAATGGAGATGGTGCAGAGACTGGACACAATCTGATCTTCAGCTCCTCAACACTGAGGAGACAAAGGCAAGAGTCACTACTCACACTTCCCAACCACCAGCAAACGTTCTATGTCCAACTACTTTCAGTTTTCCCTTACTGTCAGGGAATACTCTGTGCTACCACCTCCCATGGCATTATTCTGAATCACCCCTTACTTAGGATTGTTCTTTGGATTCCAGCACATGGAAACCAGGAATTAACTGAGAAACTCATCAGTCATTTCAAGAGGTAATGAAGCCTAAGTCTCATGAATTCTAGGTACCATCAGATTTTTTTTTAACATCTAATTCACACTTTGCAAAGGCTGAAGTTGCCAGCACTGGCATATTTATGTCCTACTACTTCATAAGTTGTCAAAAAAATCTGCTGGCTTTTAGTCAGCTATTATACACAAATCTTTATCATTTCTACTCAGCTCTAGCATTGTTATGTGTACAATTCATACCTTTTCCATTTCATTTTAAAAGACCCTGAACTGGAACTGGAATAATTCAGTATGAATAATACTCTCCTTCTATAAATCTGTTAAACATGGTTTTCCAAATCTAATGATGAACCCTCAAAATTTTATTTTCATTTTTATAGAGTAGCATATATTAAAATATGAATCATCTTCACAGCCAACAAAGCAATTTAATAACCCTGAATATAATTTATTTAGCCTGAAATAAGTTCTTCTTTGATTATGTGCAAATTACTATGGGTAGTTTCTGAGTGTATGGAAGAATCTAACACCTCAGGAGAATGAAAACATGCTCTAATGATATGAGTAAAGTATATGGATAACAGAGACTACTTTATAACTTAAATATTTATAATCACAAGCCTATACCAGACAAACTGCAAAATGCTTCCAGGTTTCCATTTGTTCACTCTACCAGTCCTAGCATTTTATACATCAGAGACCATACTACACAGAAATTAAAAATAAAAGTGAGTATGAGCCTAACTTCTCATGGCTGCTGCAGAAGCAGCCACTCCATTGCAGCTGCCCTCCTGAGAAAACAGACACCAGCTGTGGGTGCAAGGCCAGCACTAGGGGGATACCACCAGGCAGACAGCACCCAAGAACATTCATGGTGCTCAGCATCTGCAGGAGGATTTCCACACACACGGAAGCTTTGGACTGTGAGAAGATTGCTTCCAACAGTGACAGAGCTGACTGCCAAATGTGGAATGTGCATTCTGCATCTGTCCAGCTTGGCTGTCATCACCAAGTTCTTCAACAGCAGTTTTCACCATCATGATCCCACTAAAGAGCAGCTCCATCCCCCAAAAATCCCCCAGCAGAACACCCCACTGAGCACACATATTTGTTTGACCAAAGCCTCAGTCAGGGGTTACACACAGCCCCTCACTCCTCCAGGGCAGGATGCACATGCACAAAGCTTCCCCTCAGTGCCCCCAGTCCCTTGAGACCCCTTCTCTCAGTGCCTTTCTCAGATCCTCCAGCCAGCCCAAGTGTAGAATGAGCAGAGACTCAAATCACCCCATTCCCAGAGCTGTCAGACCCTGGTCTCTTGCATGCTCAGTGGAGAGTGGGTACAATTTTAAATTGTCACTGTCAATATTTCTTGCACATTTTGGCAACTAACATTCTAGTGAGCAACATGACAGCTCAAAACATTTTCTTTTGCAGTAGAGAAGCAAACTACTTTGCTCCTTTCTTCTTCTGCCATGATTAAGCAGCTGATTCATACTCAACATTCACAAATGATGACTAGATTGAAATTTTTCTTTCCCAACATAAAATAAATCCAGACACAAAGAGAAAAATCAACTATTTCACAGAACATTCAGTAGGATTGGGATCTTTTTACAGGTAAAAAACAACAGCGCTTCTAAACCTCTCTGGGCTTCTAATCTGACTATTTGAACCCCTGAGCATATATCTTAAATTCAGTAATATTAAGAGCAGTATCTGAATGATAATCTCAAAAACAACACAGACTTCATCACCACAAAGAGATACATGAAAAAGATCCTGCTTCTAACATAAAAATTACAATAAAAAACTAGCAGCATGGGAAAGGAGAGACTTCCCCAGAATTGCTCCTGTAAAGCATTTTGCAGAACCTATAGCTTTAAAGGGAAAGTAAAATGTGATTACAGCAGATCTGCCACCAGAGGATGGACACCAAAACACAGCATGTATTCAGTACACTGGAGAAAGAATTGCTACACCAGGACCCTTGTGCATTTTTCCACAGAGGTATGAATGCACAAAGAAGCCTGCACACACACAAGGCCTTGCCAAGCAGCAGGCCCTGAGGAAGAAGCAACACCAGACAGATTTGTTCCAGTGCCACTACTCTTCTGAGGTACCTGCAAGGGTTCAGCAGTATGGCCTTTTCCTTCCCCTGTCTTCATTCCCGAAATGGGAACTTGGTTCTCTATTTAATCACAACTATTTCCTCTTCTTCAACCACTTTTAGGGAAGGCTTCAAGGTGAAAGAACACTTTCCTAGGCTTGTTATAACTAAAGTAAGCTGTGCACTGCATAGTGTACAGAGTGCTATGTTGTGGCAAACAATGTTAACTGCTGTAGTTTCTTGTTTGGTGGTTCTGCTTTGATACCACAGTGACAAAAGTAATGACAGAAATCAAAGACTTCACTGCCTGCCTGTAGAGCAGGCCTAATTGACACCTGTGTCTTGAAGAGCACTGTCTGAGTTTTGAATTTCACCCAATCCAGGCCAAATTCTGCCATCGCTGATGTAAATTTCTGCAAGACACCTTTTAAATAATTTTTAAAAAGAGAAAGTAAGCCCAGAGCAGAGGGAAGTCAGAACAAGAGCCGTTTATATGACCTGTGGCAGCAAAGAAGAGGTGAAAACAGGACAGAATGAAGGGCCATGGAATTTCACAGGTAGTACATTTTGCATTATGCAGAAAAGGGAGCAAGATAAACCAGGCTACTACTGGAACAATTATCCACCTTCCTAAATGGTGCTCCCTTTTGCTTTAGATAATGCAACTTTATGAAGAACAACATCCTAAATTAAAGAGGCATCCAAACCTTATAGACTTGTCCATATGTCCCATTTCCAACAACCTGCACCAGTTCAAATATTCCCGCAGGGTCCTGCAAAAAGCAGAAGAAATAACATCATTTGGATTAGAGCAAGCACTTCACAACAGAAACTAATTGTACACCATCAAAATGAAATGTCTGAGGCACATCTCCTAATCATCTGTGTTACACACTAAATAAGAAATTGCCAAACCACAGGGTAAGAAATGCATTAATATTTAAGTTTTCAGTCAAGTTTTGCAAAACTCTATAAACAAAACAACTTGGTGAAGATGGGCAGGATGGTACAACAGCAGGTACAACAAACAAATGGAGGTGTGTGAAAAATACTGGAATTCAACTGCTGATTCAGCTTACAGTGGAATAAGGAAAAACTCCAGGTTCCTAAGCTTCACCACACTGAGCTAGCCTGTAGGCCAAGCTGCTGTCCTCTGCTGTGAAACACTTGACATGAGCAATGCAACAAAGGAAAAAACCTAAAGAGCAGAATTGAAAAATTCTAATATAAAGCACCTGAGGCAAGTTACCTTAGTGATGGGAAATGTACCAAACCTGGCAACCTTAACTTACAGGCAGGCTGAGAACACTCAACTCTCCTGTTCTGCAAACATAGCAAAGTGAATTTGACTGAGGTATTCAACTCTTGGCTTTGAACCCAAACTAGATTGTTGTTCATTTACATAAAACATGAATGAGTCAGGTGATCAATCTACCATTCCACATGAACCAATTTCTATCCTTGTGCTCTAGCACCAGTTGCTCTAAAACAAACCAGTGCAGCAGAGCTTCTCCTGCAACCCCTCAGGTACACGCATCCCATCCTGTTGCAAGGCATGGACAGTGCTCTCTCCTGGAAAACTGATTACCTTAAAAAAATCTCATACTTCAGTTAGAACTCACTTGAGCAGTTTATTTAAAACCATTAAGAATTCAAAAGATCAGTTTCTTGGTTTCTGGCTAATCCATTTATCACTCTGCTCATTTCTTGCCATGCTATCACTGAGAGTTTTATATAAAATATTATTAACTCCATGTGTCAGTTTTACCACATTTGTTTCAGCAATCTGTCATGTCAGTTAATGCCTATTGGTACTGCTGAGGGATGTGATATAGAAAAACATTATCTCAGAAGTACAATTTCTATGCCCCTGGTGGCAAAACACCTTTTTTTTAGAGGTATCAAGCTACTCTACACTACACTTAAATGTTAATCTTTTAATATAAGTAATTCTTTCTTCATATCTGGTACAGAAATGTTTACCTTGGCAAAATGCCAGTGGAAACACACAGGCTTTTTTCCTGAGCAGATTCTACCTTTATTGGCACAACTGTCATGACAAATGCCAAGAGCTTTCAGAGCAACACAGCCCAGACTTCCATAGCTGAAAGTACTAATGAGTTCATTTGGTTCTAAGTTAAATGAGTTTTAATCTTAAGCTTCCTGGACTGTCAACCTGACAAGATTTTTTCTTTTTTCAAAAAAGCAATGTGTAAATCAGATCAAGATGACTTACTTTTGACCTATGCAGGTCAGTCTGTGTCTTTTTTTCTCTTTCTCTTAAAACAAGTCAGTAAGCCTTCTAGACTCAAACCCTAAATCCAAAAGCCCTCACTAAAATGGAAATTAGTGGAAACACTCAAACATGGACCTAGGCACAGGCATAAGAATGCCTACAAGACTGGATCTCACTGAAGTTTTCTTTGCTTTCTTCTCATTTCCTCATTTTATGTTTTGACTAGTCTGGATACAAACAAATGCTTTACTTCAGTGGGGCTGAAGTCAGCAAATAAATCATTGCTACTGTTAAAGCAACTGGTGGGTGGTACAAAACCTCTGCTTCATGTGCAACTTCTGCATAGAACTGTGCTGTGGGCACCTCGTGGTCCAGGCAATGAAACTCACAGCAGATCTCTGAGGAACCCTGCCTAAAGGGCTTCCATGCATAATATCTACTGCACTCCATGGGAAGCACGAGCAGCACCCTAATTCCCCACCTCTCCTGCAGAAAGCAGCACTGCTGAATTCAGAAGTGCCCACAGTGCACAAAAACCCAGAGGAACCTAAACTTCAACTTGGACTTTGCAACTGCCTCTCGCACTTAAATGTGTGCTGCCTTCACTTTTCATCTCTAAGCTTATTTATTATGCAAATACAGTAATTTCAGTGCCTCAAATTTAGCTTGTCTTTCCATTTTCAATAAATTTAATTCTGATTTAGCATCCTAATAGTTGGCTTCTAAAGGCTTCTGACGCTCTAGGAAAGACCCTAACAATTATCTAAATAAACATTAGCATTAAAGTTAATATAGTGCAAATCCCATCCTGTCCTTGCTAGCAAATTGAGCATTACATCTCAAGCCTCCACAGGTCTGAGTGCAGCCAAATACTTGGCCATCTCTCCTTTTAATCAGGACACCACAGTGAACCAAGCCTTGTTAAGAGTCATAAAGGATATTAATCTGGGCTCTGGTCCTTGGATTGCCCTTGTTTGCTTGGATATCAGCACTGCATTGTTTGCTGGCATTCTTCACAATGGGCCACCTTCTTAATTATCCTGGAGTTACATATCATCGTTGATGCAGTGCTTCCTCTCAGCCACCACTTAAAACCACGGCCCAGCTAACCCTTCACCAGCCAGCACCTGCCAAATTGCTAGATTCCCTTTGAAAGATGACAAAATACTGGCCTGAACATTCATCACTCCAAAGTTAAATGATGTATGATGGTAAAGTTAATTACCATCACACACTGTACCATATGGTGACCACTTTGGTTTTCCCTCGAGTTATCTGCAGCGCACCCAGAAAGCAAGAGCAAGACTGCTGACCCAGGGACACCCAGGCCACATCCATCTCCTCTGCAAGGCAGAATAAAAGGCAACACACGCAGCAAGAGCGTGACCAAAATGCACTTTTCACATCCCTGCAGCTAAAGGAGATACAGGTGTCTGAGGCACAAGTTCTTCTACAGGGCCTCTGTGCCTTGGCACTTAATGCAGAGTTCAGGGGCTTTTTAGCCTCTAACTGTCCTGGTGAACCCGGCAACATTAGGAAACCACAGGCCCCTTTCTTTCCAGGGAAAGGGGGGAGCCCTGGCAAACACCCATTTGGAGGGGAGCAGGGCAATCTCAGTTTGAAAAGGACCTCAACTCACAACTGTGGGAGGCTGGACCACAGCTCCAGGCAGCTCCCACTGGCCACAGGAACACCTCAGACACAGCAAAGTCAAGGGACCTCGCCTTTAAATAATTTCTACAGCTCAGCCTCATCTGCCTCCCATTTCAAAACCCCAGACTAAGGCTGCTGATGTGCTCCAAGAGGTTTCTTCCAAAATGAGACACCTATCCCTTCCCCTGTTGAGGCTGAAACTCACAGTGCTCTCAGTCTTTGGAGGCTGTGAATCAGATGGTTCTGTCACAAAGCCTGCTGTCTGCTTTGCAGAATGACTCCTTTTCAAACTCACGCTATTTCCTTATTTATTTAAGGACATGAGATTCATCTGCTAAAGCTCTAAAGAACTTCCAATATTTTGCCTTACACCCCATAAGCAGAGTCAGATTAAACTTCTGCTTGCTTAGCCAGAAGCCTTTTGCCATCCTTCCTGACTTTACTGTCCCTATGGCTTTTCCTCTTTCTGCCTCCAGTCTGGAACACTCTCCTTGCCATGTGAATATCGCAAAGGCTTCTCCCAACCCTTCTTTTTTCCCTGATATTTTTAGAAAGTGGCTTGCTTTGGTTTCACTGTCTGGAGATGATTGCTTTTTGCCAGAACTGAACTCTTCCCTCCTCCTCTGTCGACAGTGCTCCACAAAAGACCTGCCTGGGTTGGATGGGTTGCTCGGTGGTCAGCTCCTAAGTAAAAAGGGCAAGTGGAACTCGGGGGCATCACACACAGCCCTGTTACCGCTTTGTGGATGTGAAGCACTGACAGCCCAGCTTTTAACATGGCCGAAGTTTGGCTTACATTAAAAACATAAGAAGATAACAACAAAAATTCACAGTAAACCAGATGAATGCTGACTTTTTAAGCTCGGGGGGGCGGGGAATAAAAGATCCCAAACTTCAATAACAACAAGAAGGCCACAAAAGCCAAAGCCCCACGCACATCTTTTCTTCCAGAAGATCCTAGTTTCCTATTTATTTTCTCCTCACAGCATCCACAACGCCTTTAGGGATGTCGGTAGGAGTTATTTATTATCCTGGCAAGGAAAGGTGCCTCCGCGGTGCAGCGCTCCAAAACCGGGCAGCGCAGTGCTCCCGCGGGACTCCCGAACCAGCGAAAGGAGTGCGACCTCCGGAGCCCCGAGGTGACCGGGAGAGCCCCGTGGCTGCGGGACCGGGACGGCCCCGAGGCCGCGGGACCGGGAGAGCCCCGAGGCTGCATCCCCGAGCAGCCCGAGCCCCTCGGCCATCTGCGCTGCCTGTGCTGGCACGTGCAGCATCGCCCCGCTGTCCCCACCACCACTACGGCTGTCCCGCGGTCCCCGCGGAGCCGCCCCGCAGCGTCGGCGCTGTGCTCTCAGGTACGGCAGGCG
>JBBMKD010000194.1:8542930-8631107 GCA_037834095.1 Argya squamiceps
CCGTCCGGCCTTAAAGCGGCAGCGCCGGAGCGCCCCGGCCCGCCGCCCGCCGCCGAGGCCTCCGCTGCTGCTCGGGCCGGTGGTTTCCCGTCCCGCTGCGCCTGCCCCGCTCCCGGTCCCCACCCCTGCTCGGTGCCGTGGGCTTGCTCCGCTCCTAATGCGTTTGAAAGGCTTTGCTAAAAGACTTGCGTCAGTGTGAATTAGCCCTGTGTTTAAAAACGTTGATAAAAACCCACGCGGGAAAAGGAGCAATAACACACGTCCCAGTCGAACAGCAGGGAAAGTGAGGGTTTTTTTTCCCCTTTGCACATCAGATCAAGGGCGCTGTGAGTCCGGTGTGGCCCCGGGAAAGCTCTCCAGCCCCTTGGAGACAGCAGCAGCTATCGCAGGCAGCGGCCACCGAGAGAGCGCCCAGTGCCCCTCGGGCAAGCGGGACCACCTCTGCCTTCTCCTCTGTATGTTCCATGTGCTCCAGCCGTCCCGTTCCTATCTCTGCTGCTCGAAACAGCCCTTCGCTGCTCTCCCCAGACTCTCTCCGGTGTGGACAGGAGAGTGGGGGCTGCCCGTGTTGTTGCTGTCCCTCAGAAGGGCACAGCTCTGTGGCAGATAAGCACTTGTGACACCTGTGCACCTATGGCAGGACACACCTACACCTACAAGCACTGGCTGGTGTTTCCTCCGTGGAAAGTGGCCACATTTTCACGTGGCAGTGACTGTGACTCATTGGTGTGGGACAAGGAACTGTGAGAAACAAAGTTCACTCTTTAGAATTTTTAAAAGTTTCATAAGGGGATAAAAACGGACAGTATCCAGCGCTGGGGTGTTTATGGCTATCGGCCAAAGAACACAAGTTAAGTTTTAACTTAAAACAGCGTTCTCTGTATACTGTTACATTAGTGGGGTACATACATATTAATGAGTTTTAGACGTTATTTAAACATTCTTATGAGGTTTTGATGTTGCAGGAACCTTTTCGTGTGGTTTTAACCTCCCAATTATCTGCATGACATCCTGTAGATTAGGTCAATATATTTTATTTCTTCTTGAGGTTCCATCTTATTGTTTCACACTCCCCGATAACGAATAATCAATAAATTCTTCTCTAATTCTTCTCTGGTGCTCTGGGTTTTGTCACTGTTATCTTATCACTTGGAGAGGCCAGTCAGCAGATGTGAGAAACAACATAATTGTTTTACACCATTCCCGTAGTTACATGGAAGCATTTTAACATTTCGTGTTTTGCTAAGGCCTGAGATATAATATATCCATCACACCACTATTTCTATAAGCTATATGGTGCAACCTAAACTGATACATTATATTATATTATATTATATTATATTATATTATATTATATTATATTATATTATATTATATTATATTATATTATATATATTATGGTAAATTCGTGTAATAAAATATGGGAAATATAGTAAATGTAGTGAATGATAGACTGTATTAGAAATGTTATACTTTGTAACCCTGCGAATATAAAAGTAAGTTCTAGTTCCCGGAATGGAGAAGGCGTTTTCGAAATACCAGGACATACATACTTTGTGAACTGTGAAGTGACAAATTATCACCCCGATTTGCACGAGAAAAGGGAGTAGCTCGCCAAGATGTTGCTCCTTGAGTTAATCAGACCTTGTGCACCTGGACCATCAAGACATCGATGATAATCTCGAGGGTGGACCCCAAGTTTAGAGAAATCAACATCCCAAAAGAAGATTCCAAGAAAATCCTTTCAAACATGTCCCACTGCCAAGAAATCTGTTTAGAATTCATCACCAAGTGAAAAGACTATGTTTGAATATGAAGACACAATACCCCGGCCGCTAGACACAAAATACAGTATAAAAACTCGAACTCAAACCCCAACAAATCGTAGAACAAAGCGAGATTGCACTCTTGCTGTTGATCGTCTGTTTCACCCAACATTCAAATGTTGTTTCGTAGCTATCCCAGATAAATTTTTGAAAATAGAAAAATAAAATTTATTCTCTTTATCCAATTGGCTGATATTCATTTATAACATATTATGTTATGGTATATTATGTTATATTATTTATATTATATTACAGCTAAAAAGGAATTATAAATTGTATCGTATTAGAATACTTGTGATCAATAACAACATGCAAGAGCTAATACATAAATGTGAAAGCCAATATTATATTGTCATTTACAACAGAACCAAACCCACCTGCATCCTCTCCAATTCCCCGGTTTCTGAGCTTCACAGAGAGACCTCCCCCAACGGGCTCACCTCCCTCTGAGACCCCTGCAACTCTCAACAGCTCCCACCTAGTCTCTGTCCCATCTCCAGTCCCATCTGCTGGGACTTAGGGAATACGAGCAGCTTCTAACAGGAGTGACAAATGTGTGGTTCTCTACCTTCCCGGTGGGACAAAGAGTACCGAATTTCTCGCGCTGCGAGAAAGGGTCTGTTTTTAAAAGGCTCTTGTGCATTGCCCGAGGGGATGTTTCGGCAGCACTTGGGCTGCCCAGGGATTTAAACCTGTCTGCTCCTGAGCCCGAGCCTGAGTCTGCCCAAATCTCTGAGGTTACGAGGCCATCTAGTGAGCTGAGAGCTTGTTACAATTAAAATGTACTCTCCAGGCTCGGAAAGGTGCCTGTAAACCGGGATCTCTTCTGTAAATGCGGGTAACCCGCAGTGTCCCGAGAGAAGGTGGCCCCTGCATGCTAGGCTGCAGAGTGACCAGGAACCAGACAGGAGCTGGGTCGTGCCACACGAAGGAGCCTGGAATCCACAGACATGTTAAACTAGAGGGATACTTGCATGCCTTTTACTCTTCTGAAGCAGGACCCACACTCAGTCTTTTCAGAAATGACCCCTCAAAGTGTATAAATGTGGACCTTTGTGTTTCAGCTCAAGGAAGGACATTATTTCTTGGAGCCCCTAGGGGAACTGTGAAGTTTCAAAGATCTTTCAGCAGCTCTTGCTGGTCCTCTCCAAGAATGGAGATTTTGAAAACACTTATAGCACCCAAAACTGTGAATAAAACATAAGGGTTTGTGTCCTCTAGATACTCACCACCATGCCAGGAATAAAAACTCAGTAATGTTATCAACATCAGCTCAGGATACCATGTAAGATATGGTACCAGGATGCTGTCAGGTGATGATACAGTTCTACCTTGCACGTTTTATTTTATGCCTGACATGGTTCTCAGGGAAGATTTTACACTTAAATCACCAGCCTCTTTGACTGATATCTTAGCAAGTATCTCCTCAGATCTAGTTTTTCTGAACTTCTGATATAAGATTTACTTAGTAGCTATGTGAACGTCAGCAAAGTCACTGCTATCTAATACAGACCAACATCACGCTTTAAAAGGCAGCTAAAAAGGATAGAATCATAAAATCAGAGAGTGGCTTGTGTTGGAAGGGACCTTAAAGATCATCTAGTTCCAGATTCTCAAAGAAGTTGCCTGGCTGCTCCCAGCTGAGAGATTTCTTAGGTGCAAAAAGAGGGTTAGTCTTTGCTTCCCAGTTACAATGGCAGGGATGTTAGAACCAGATTTTTTTCTCATTTAACTACAAATAATTAGTTGCGATTGTACAGATTCCTAACATGACATAAGAAAGTCCTAATGCCAGTGATAGCTGCCATCCCTCTTGTGAGAGTCTCGGTGAACCCTTCAACCTTTCAGGACAAGCTTTGTGCTGATTATTTCAGCAAAGCATCAAAGCCTGTCATCTGTGAGGAAAAAAAAGAGTTTAATTTCCAAAAGCTTTTTGCTTTAGATGGTGACATCTTAAGAATTTCATCTGCAATTCCTGGTAAACTGTGCAAACTACCAGAAGGCTGCTGGAATCTGCTCAGAGGACAAGGATGTCTTTGATCACCCGGTAACATTGATTTGGTGTATCATGGAGGAGTGCAACACTTGCAAAATGTAGTTGTAGAGTAGCACACAAGGGACTCCCGGGTGTCCGAGGGAATTAGGGGATTACTGGCTGGTGCTACAACTGCCCAAGTGTCTGGGGAAATCTTGTTCGAGCCAATTAATAACAAAGAAATGGAGCTGCCCAAGGACAGAGAGGAGGGCAAGGCAGAGAGGAGCCACCTTCATATTAGCAAGCCCACAACTCATAAATCTTCACAGATACAAAGGTTAAACTCAAAGGAAGGCAGGCCAGTGGTTCAGCAGCCAGGTGATCTTCCCAGGTCCCTGTTCCTTTTCCAGCTGGTACTGGTGACAAGGCCAGCTGCTCCAGTTTGCTGTGGTGAAAAGACCTTGGTGAATTTCCTTGGAAATTTCCTTGGAAATTCACCAAGTGGAAAACGGATAGATTCAGGATGTTGTTGATTTGTAAAAAGTGTTCCAGCAACTCAGTATGAACAGTCAGGATTTTTGCACATCAGGATCAATTTGTGATTGCCCAGAGGCTGTGGAAGCAAGTCATTATCAGAATGTAGTTGGTGCAAGTAGCTAAGGTAAAATTGAAGCTGAGAGCTCTGGCTAGGTAAGGAAGAGGCAATTCAGTTATTCTGTCATGCCTTCAGCTACAATCCAATTTTAGAATAACAGTACATCTTTTTCAGATGAAGAATAGGCATCTTAACATAACAACAATCACATATTACCTGTGATGTGTCTTGACATCACTACATGAGCTTTTCACAGGATTACCTTTCCCCACTGCCTTGCCAGCTGCATTAGGTTAGAAGCAGGGAGGAGCAGCAGCTAGCAGAGATGAAGGCATCAAGTGCCTTCTAGCAGTGGAGGTAAGAAGGGGAATTTGTGAGGTGCAACTATTTTTCAGAGTGGAGGTGGAGTGATGAAGGGAGGAGAAACTGTATTCATCTGACCCTTGTGCTGCCCTAGATTCAGGTTTTCTGGCACAGAAAATCTTTCCTCTGTGAGAGCCTTGTTGCTAACAGTGAGAGGTTGAAAACTATTATCTCTGAGCTCATTCTTGATTTTGTCTTTTGTCCATGTCTATGACTGAAGTATTCTTGGCCTTAGCTGGCTGGATTTATTCATGTGCACTCAGACACGAGAGTAGTTTCTTAGCATGAATGAAGATTGGAAAGATGCACAGTCAGGTGGCTTGTGCTTCTCTTTGGTGTATTTTTGAATACTTGTTTTTCTTTTAAAACTAGAGGATTTATCTTTTCAAGCCCTGTTTTTGAACAGTTGAAGTCTCCTTGAGCTAGTGGGACTTTGGCTCTCATATATCTCATGGAGTAACGATCCTTGGGCTCCTGAGTTTCAGGTCCCACCAATATTTTGTGATAATCAGCTGAGTAATGGTTGTGCCTGGCATCAGAACATTTCTTTATTTGGGGGTTTTGTAATTGTTTTAGGCATTTTTTGTGTGTGTGTTCCTGCAAAGCCCTAAAAGATGATGGAAGCTGAGTGAATATGGACAGCCATGAAAAAAGCCTGCTTAGGCACCATGGAGTGTCTCTGATCTGGTCTCCAGACAACAGGTAGCTAAATTTTCCTGAATCATACAAAGACATTCTTCATGACCTCATCCCTCTTGACTTCCTGGGACACTAAACCCCATCCTATCTATCTTCCCTGTGGCTTTGTCCCACGTTCTCTCCATGTGTGATATATCAAGGGTGATATTATTTCAGTGTATATATTAGTCCTTAGCTTTTCCCAGACAGGCAAAAACAGTGTCAAAGACCAGAGCTCGGCCAACACTTAGTCTGGAGCATGAGATCATGACCAACAGCTGGGATCCTAATGCAAGTGGTGCTTCCCAGTCTTGGCTCTCTATGTTGCCAGGCAGGCTGGATTCACTACTGTGTTTAAACCTCTAATTTGTCTTTGACAAATTCTTCTTCTGCTTAATTTCTTTTTTCTCCAAGTAGAGTAATTGCTCCATCTTGTTCCAGAAACAAATCCTGAAACCATAGTACCTTTGGTCATCTGATTTTAAGGATCATGCTAACAGCAGTTGGTGCCAAGGGGCAAGGTAAGAAAATCAAGTTTTCAAGGAGTTGCATCAGTTCACAGCAGCTGGTTTGCTTTTGCAATTCACATTTTCCAGTTTTCCACTGGTGTTCAGATCCTGGCACCAGCAGAACTTTTCCTTTCACCTTCCACACTGGTAGTCTGCCAGAAATTTGCCCCTGGGGACAGAGTGAAACAATGGAGATCTGAGACAGACAAGATAGGCAGGTGGTGCTTACTCTCTAGAACATCTAGATGAAGCTCTTTCCCAAGGACCCGACACAACATGCTTCCTCTTTTGGCTGCTGTTTGCTATTGTATCTTGGGAGAGTGTCAGGGTCCTCAAGCAACTTAGTTGTGAGTCAGGGTCATGCTATGTCAGAACCTGTGCTATTCATTATTTTTCATTAATATCCAGAGGACATGGAAAACAAGTGATACTACTGCAAGGAAAGAAATGGACACAAAACTCTCCTGCAACACCAGCCATCTCCCTCACATGATGAACAGGATGAAACTGAAGTTGGATCTGACCAAGGGCAGAATTGCTACTGTTTATGCACATGGAGGCATGGAAAGGTCATGAAGGGCTGAAAAAATTTAGTCTTTGAAACTCCTCTCAGTTATCATTGATATCGTACAAAGCGTTATCTCCACTGGCTTTCTCATCCATACTTACACATCATATCCTCTAAAATGGGGTGTTTGGCAAACCTCTCCTTTAGGATACAGGCAACTCTGTCACTTTTGTATCAATAGATTCCAACAATAGATTCCAACTTGTGAACAGATGAATGATTGGGGTAGAGGATTTCAAAGTCTTTTCCAACCTAAACCATTCTATGGGCTTGGTTTGTGAAAGAGCTCAAACTGACATTAGCCCATAGATAATGTCTCTGTGTATTTCAAGCTTCTGCAAGTTTGGTGTCTTGGCAGCTACCCTGCAATTTGTTTCCCTGCAGCAGAGGACATGGTGCAGTGACACCCAAATGGCTTGTTGGGAGCAGGCTTGCTTCCAGCTGGACCTGTTACCTGCAAGGCTGACCAGGTTGCACGGGGAGCTGCTTGGACACCTCCTTGTCACAGCTCCCAGGGCTCTGAAGAGCAGAGGGATCCTGAGAACCCCCAGCCTTGTGCTGTGTGATCTCACATCTTGGGTTTCATCAGCTGAGGTGTCAAGCTTCAATGCAAGCAGCTGCATCGAGTGGAAGCAGCAGTGTCACCATGACCCTAAAGCTCTGTCACTGTGACAGCAGTGTCACTGTGACCCTCTTCAGCTGTGGCACCATGACCTGGTGCTGGGGGAGCCAGGGCAGGAGCACCTGCAGGTGAACTAATCCTCAATACAAATAAATAGCCCAAAAATAATGAAGCATACAGGCTCTGTTATCTTCCAGACAAGAAGGTAAGCACTTCCACCACTGAAAGCAGCACATCTCAGCTCTGTGTCCTGAGTGTCAGGGCCTTGAAGGCACTAATGGGTCTTACTGGCCCTGGCTCTCCTCACACTCTGCCCACAGCCCAGGACCCTATTTCAGCACCTCTGGGGCTGTCAGTCCGTGCCCAAGTAATGTCACTGCAGGGCTGGTCTCTAGCTCCCCACAGTCCTGCCAAGTCCATTCATGGACCCCAGCAAGCCATCCCCCTCTTGCTGGCCATCCCAAGGTTGTGTTTCCAGTCTGGCTCCCTTCAATGTCACCCATGGACTGACATCAGAGTTGGAGTTGCCAGGTGCTCTGGCAGTGCCTGGCACCAAAGGTTGCCAGTCATCTCTTGCCTTTATCCCTGCTGGGTAGTTTGAGCACCAGGAAGTCCATGGCTCTGATTTAGCTGGGAAAATACTTTTTACTGGGTGTTCCAAGTAACAGCTGAATTTTATCCTGGAGGGAGGTACTGAGCTAGCTCATTGCCACATTAGACAGTGTTAAATGCTCCCACCCCCAAAGGATGTGCTTGATGGGAACTGCTGGAATTGCTCAGCATGGATCCGGGGCTTAAATAAGTTGTGACTATTGCTTTGCAAGGAAGTCACTAAGAAATATGATCTTCAAGGAGAAGCAAACTGCTTTGATCTCTGTCCTTCTGGTTGAGCTCCTCTGTGTGAGCTCAGAGCAGATTTAAAGTAAAGCATGAGCACAGTCAGCCAGCACAGAAAAGCTGCAGTGTAGCTGCTGTCAGTAATAACTCTCCTAAGCAGCAAGTACTGCAAGGGGATGTGCTCTTCTTCAGCACGAGGAATAAGCGGCAGAGAGGTATGGCTGAACCTGTGGATGTAAATGTTTAGATTTTTGCTAAAAGCGTTAGTAGGGAAATTGAAACAGACCCTTGATTAGCATGGATTGCTTCTAGATTCAGAACATAACACCACTGCAATGATGTGATCACAGAGGACAGAGCAAAGGCAGTCCTTGCTAAATGACATAACAAATTGTTAAATTTGCAATGCATATTCATTGCAGGAAATACTTTTCATCCGTCCTTGATTGCATGTTGTATATTGGCTATGGATTCGATGGCTTTGGATTTCTTTAGCGTGCCCTTGGGCTTTCAAGTGTGCTAGGATGCATTGTAATGTAGATGCAGTGTGTCTGGCACTTCTTACTGAATGATGCTTCAAAGGGAAGTTGGAATCAGACTCTAATTACATTTGTAATAAGGCCAAAGGCATTTTGACAAAGAGATTACCTGCTGTTCATGGACAGATTTTGTCCAGAGCGCTTGAAACCAGTGGGGTTTGTTCAGGCTTCCACTGCTATTGGCAGACATGGGATTACCCGATTTTTGGTAACAGAGATAAAGGCAGGCAATATTTGTGACTAGGCTTTGAACACAACGGTGTTACTCAGGTAGATGTGACAGCTTGAATGCATCTTCTCTGGAATCTTTCCCAGTGCTAGAGATAATCTAACTGGGAGCACAGACCACTGACACAGCTGTGCCTGAACCCCTGCCACTGCAGACAATATTGCTGTGGGCATGTGGTCCAAGCAGCTTGCCAGGATCCCCCCATGCCTTTCTCCTTGTCACAATATGTGCCTTTGAAGCTTTAGTGCTTAAAAAATAAGCCTACAGCCTTTTCCTCATGCTTTACTTGGGCAGCTGTACTACGTTGCAAGACTCTCCTACCTTCTCAGGTCTTTCCCAAACAGACAGTTTGTAAGGGACTGTGGTCCTGGAGCACTAAAAACAGAGGAATTGGAGTTTGGAGGCAGGGACAAACACCTTGAGCAGAGAGCAGAAATTAGTTTGAAATGAAGAACAGAGGTTTGCTGTCCTCACTGAATACCCGCCTCATCTCTGGCCCCGCCTGGAAGGCATCTGTCAGCAGACGATGGTGTTGGGACGCGTGGGCTGGAGGGACTCGGCGTCGGGGCTGCTGCCCGTGTAGAGGTGCATCTGCCTCCTGGGGCAACGCCATCGGGCTGGCCTGGGGAACAATAGACCTTTGTGCCTGGCAGATGTTCAGGCGGTGTTTGCTTTCTTTTCCTGGGGGCAGCTGAACACAGGGGGTGCACTGACCTGATTTGCAAAAGGGTGTCTGGTGCTTCTGCAAGCCGGGTTACAAGCAATTCGGCCAAGGTCATGCAGCAAGTGCTGCCAGAGATAGATGGAAATCTCTGTGTGGCTGCTTTAGCTTGATGGTCCCAGCCCAACACCTCCATTAGTGCATGACATGCTAGTGATTTATCCAAGCAGTACGTTGCTCGTTAGGTTTTATCTCAGTAGCAGTGGGAACAGTCTGTGTGTTTTCTACATCCAAAGAGCAGAAAGTGTACCTTACTCTGAGCAAAATATGGTCTTTGACCCAAGGATCTTGGCACTGAACCAAACAAAAAGTAATGGTTACATATGATTTTTCTCCTGACTTCATGGAGTGAGGGACTGAAGCAAACCCTCACCTAATGGGTTGTTTGGCAGGAGAACGTGCATCTTGCAAGCTCAGTACAGAATCACAGGCAGAAGTGGAGGAAATTGGCAGGAATCACCACAGATTTTTGCCATGCTGTGCCGCTGAACATGGAGAGGAAAGAGTGGGGTGGTGAAGGACACAAACCTCCAGAAACCAGGCATGGCAACCGCAGGACTTGCCTAGGAGTGCTTTCTGAGGCGGTGTCTGAAGCCTGAAGTCTGTGTGCCCTATCTGCCTGGGGGTTGCTGTCACTTCTCCCTAAGTTTTCTTGCCTTGTGACTGTTTGCAATTTTGTAGTGAAGATTCTCACACAACTTCATGTAAACTATGTATATATTTAGAATTATCTACTTTGTTTACATATTTCTCCTCTGGGAGGAGAAATATGATTGATAGTGATGTTCACCTACAAGGTCGGAGAGGTGTAGCCAATCTTTTGCCTTCTGTAAAAAGTGTATATAAATGGAGTAAAAAATATTAAAACAGAACTTTCCTGCCTGACTTTCTGCTGTCTGCCTTGTCCTTTGTGTGTCCGATACTGCGACACCCCCCTCCAAGACTAAACCCTTGAGGAGGCCGATTCAGGCTGGGGGAGGTTTGAAAGGCCAGAGAGGAGGCCTGCCCTGAAGCAGAACTGCCTCCTCAGCAGAGGGATGAGCTGCATGCTGAGAAGCCTGGCTTGCAGCATGATGATGATGTGAATGAAAACGGACAACACTGTTCCATCCCTGCCTATGTTTTGGGATCTGTTTGCTGATGGTGAACTGGATGCACTCAGGAGAGGCAGATGAGGCTACAAATTTGTTTGTGAAGGAGGCAGTGGGAGCACAGAGCCAGTCCCAGGAAGGAGGGGGGAAGAAGGTGCAATAAACTATTGCATAATTTCAGTTGCCTCATGAAACCTCTCCCTCAAGGATCCTCTCAGAAAGCAGATAAGCATGGAATGCATCTATATGTTTGCAATGCAAGGGCATGTGTATGATGGATGTACATAAAATTAATAAAATGCAGTGGGCTACAATAGGGAATTAGAGATTTAAAATCTTCAAATTTTAAACCACCAGAGCTTCAGAGGTCCTATGGCAGAGATTCTGTAAAGTAATCATCTTTCACTTTGTCTGTAACTCTGCTGTATGAATAATAATTACATAATGTGGCAGAGGAAAGCCAAGTGCTTTTATTCAAGTTTAATCTCTACAGATATGAGGCAGGTATAGAAGGTGAGCTGCTTGCTTTAATGGCATTATAATTTGATTAGATATTAGAATATGTACCTGCAGTATCTGCTTTCTAAGCAAGGATGGATTGGGCTGGAGGAAGTGTTTTTTGCTTTATGCCTTATGGTTAGTGAGCTGGTTTATTTGGGTTTAGACCCTAAGGCAGCCAACACCTTTCCCATGCTCTAAGCAGTCTTGTATAAGCTCAAAGAACAAAAATTGCATTCTTTATGAACCTCTCTATAAAATATTCTGCTGTTCTTTTTCCAACTTCTTCTATAGACTTTTCCACACCGTGTGCCAGAATGACTTGTACTTTGGTCTTACAGTCCATCCTTAACCCATCTTTATCCCATTTCTTTCAGGTGACTATTCACTTCCAGATCCTCGTGAAGGAGCTGACAACACTGCTCAACTGAGAGTCAAACAAAGGTTGAAATGTTTGGAGCATTACAAATGCTCATATTGCATCTTAGTGGTTTTCCTTCCTTCCACCATACATGATCTCATGATCCCATAGATACTAGAGCAAAACAGGAGAGGCTTTCAATGGAAAATCAATGTGGCTTGGCAGCTTGTGAAAGATCTTTGAGAAGGAACTATAGAGCTGTGCAGAGGAGTGAGCAATCCATCACAGCAGCATGATTTCCAATTCATGGAAGAACGTTGAAGAAAATAGAAAGTGAAGCAACAGTGTTACAGCAAGGGGAAGGGATGTAACCTTTAAATAGCAGGTTTTTCCACCTCTCTGAAGCATTGGGCATTGGCTTCTTGCAGAAGTAGGACAAAGAGCTTGATGGTCTGATCTTTTATGTCAGATCCTAAGGGCAGGGGGAGCTGACACGCTTGTTAGCATTTGACCCAGTTTAAATTAACAGGTTCTGAGGAACAAAGACTCACTGAGAGGTTATGGAGAGGGAAGCCTGAACCAAATTGACATTGAGGGAAAAAATCATGGCAACTAGAGATACAAGTACCTAAGGAAGAACAAATCTGCCAAGCCAAAAACCTTCCCTTGCTTTGTTGTACCAGTGGCAATCCAGCTGGTGAAGGAACAAAGCTGCTGCCACAGGAGAGCAGATCAAAGTGAAAGATCTGGTCTATGCCAGTAAGTTTTTTGTGCTTTTTGTCCCAGACTGAAATTCTCAGTCCTACCTTATCCCTGTTCCTTGGAGGAACATGTAAGAACTTCTGACTCTGCTTTGTGCTCTCCTGTGCCAGGGACAAACCTTATCTCCCCGGGGTTATTGTTAATATGATTTGAATAGAGGACACCTATCCTATTCAAATCCCTTGTGGAACTTTAACACTTTTTTTTGGTGAAAGGAAAAAATACTCATAATCCCACCCAGTTATCTCTGAGCATCCTAGATGTGTCTCATCTATCCTATCAGACACTGCTGCTTCCCAGGCTGTACAAATGTTTTTTTCATGGCATTTGACCAATTAGTTAGTATGTGCAGCACTTTGTGATGCTTTTAGGCCTCTTCTTTGTTTTTCTCTCACTCTTGCAAGAAGCTCCATAGCACCTTCGTGGACCTGCTGTGACTTCTGTAAAATTTAAGCACTCAATGTTGCAAGTAGAGCAGAAGTATTGAAAGCAGGGCAGTCTTTTTAAGGAGTCAGGGTTTGGATGGTGAAAAGACAACCAAAATGCCTAGATTCTGCTAAAATCTCATAAAACTTAACAGATTCCTTGATGTGAGAACCAGGATGCAGGGGGAAAAAACCTCATGAGAGTGAAGAGGAGTTACTCAAAAGCAGTGTGCAGTATCTAAAGCTAGATCAGCTTGGAGGGAAAGATTAGAACAATTTAGACGGAGGGGTTTAGGGGAGAAAATCCAGGCCCAGGGAAATAACATGGCTTACCAGAGCCCAGGCAAGCTGGGTCTGCTGGCACTGCTTAGCAAAAGATCTGAGTGGCCTCATTAGGATGCCTTTTGTGCCCAGAAGATCAGTTGTCTTAGGAGAAGAAATCAGTGCCCCCACAAAATCCCCCCCACAAAGAAGTGTCTGTGGGAGCTGGATGTATAGAAGTGGGAGCTAAACCTCACAGCTAACCCAGGAAGAATGAGTTTCATTTTTCACCTCCAATCCCATGTATTGTACTTTTTCCTCTTGTTTAATGCTATATGCACTACTGAGTTTATTGAGATTGAGATGTCTGTGCACTGAAATTTATTCAAGCAAAAAATGCTGCTCTGTACAAGACAGCTAAACCAAAGCAATCTAGAACCAGCTAGTAGCTGTTTTTATACTTACGGTAAAAAGGTCAGAACCATTGTGTTAATTTTTGGATTATTTTTAGAAGCAGTCTTAACTCATACATCCTTTAGAGAGGCTGATGAAGCCTCTGTCTTGGACTTCTTGGAGACATCCATGCCATTGGGCCTCAGAAACCAGAGATACCTACAATATGAGCACTTGGTTTTGAATGACAGTCAGAGACTGACTTGTCAAGCTCTTACCACCTGACCTGAAGCTGAATAAGCAAATACATACAAGTTAATAAACAAACCAAACTAAACAAAACAACATAGCTCTGGTGCAAAGTCGACAAAATAACTGGTCTCACGGAAAATTTCTCTGCAGCTCCAGCAAGGTTCAGGTTGTTACTGAGTGCTGCAACTACAAGAACTGGGGGATTGTGAAAGGGGATTCATCTTATTTTAATTATTTTTAAATTTTTTTTATTGGAGATTGGGGTTATTTGGAAGAGAAAAAATTAGTATAGCTCTTGTCTCCTTTCACTATAACACTACAGGAAACTAAGAAATAAAAGGGCACAAAATTTGCTAATTTGATGGGATGGAGAGAGAGAGAGAGAGATGCTGACCTAGGTGGCTTCCAGGTCAGACAGTTAGTCCATGTACCTCCATAAAATGACACATGCTGGATGAAATATCAGTTTCCTTGTAGGCATTTTCTTATCAAAGGCAGTTGTAGAACCAGGACAAATGTAAACCATAAAAAGAAAAGATGTGATTCACACTGCTAAGAGGTAAAATAAAGGGGTCATAGGAGTCCACCGTAAGAAAATGACGAGACTGTAATTATTACAGAGGGCATGGACCAAGACTAGTAAACAGACGAAACACAAAAGGGTAAACGTGAAAATACTGAATTTTGCCAACAATTTAATGATATCTAGATGTCAGAATTGTCGACGTATGGGGGGATCTCATCACTTTGGAGAAGAAAAAGTTAGAACTTCAAAAGAATCATTTCTGCTCCTTTATAAGTAGGTGCCGCTCCCGGAGCCGCCAGTATTTTGGCATCGGGTGATCCTAACGAGAAGGATACTAGCAGTGGGGGTAAAATAACGTTAATTTCTTTCTGTAAGCGGCAGAACGACTAGCAAATCTTAAATAAACTAAGAATGAAGTAACATTTTAGATTTTTGCTTTGAAACGGAGTGCGAGTAGCCAAGAAATAGCTCTCCCGTAACGTGGAACGAGGTGCCATCTATCACGGAGCGGGGATGGAGACGGCACAAAAGCCATCCGCCGCGGCTGGCAGCTGTTGCTTCCACGTTGGGGTGGGGAGGAGAAGAAGTCGTTTCCCCCGGCAGGATTCCCGCAGGAAGCGCTCAGCGCAGCCGGGGCGCCGGGCGGGGCTCGGCCCGTTCCGGCAGCGGGGCTCCGGGAGCTCCCTCCTGGGGAGCGGGGGGAAGACACATTCCCGATAGGAAGCGGCACAGTCTCCTGCTTTATTTAAATAAAGCCAACCCCTCCCGCTCACACACGGGGGAGCTTTAAGCTTTAACCGCGTATGCCGAGCGTTGCGCACACAGCGAGTGACAAAGGCGCCCGCGGCTCTTCCGACACGCCACGAACGCGGGACCGCGGCGCGGGGCGGGGGCGGCCACGCTCTGCGCCCCACGCGTGGGGAGGGAACGGGGGGGGAATCGCCTCTGGGATATGGGATATGGGAGTTTCCCTGCTCGCACCGCCCCACGCGGGGCCGGGAAGGGCCGGGCCGGGAGCTGGGACCCCCCTGGCGCCGCAAGCCCCGAGCTCCCTGCCCGGCGCTGCGCTCCCGCACGGCGCACGGGGCGATGCCCCAGCCGCTAACCAAACTCCTGAAACCCCCCAAAACTGCAGTGACAGCGTGCAAAGAAGAGGATTTTATACACACATAGCTGAGACACTCCCAGCGCCTTCCCCTCGGGTGACGGGCGCTGCGAACAGGAGCCCGGGGGGTGGCGGCAGCGATGCTCCAGCCGTGCTCCCAGCGATGCTCACGGACTGGGCTCAGCCCCACAGCCCACGGCGGCCCGGCCGTGCCCGCGGAGCTTAGCCGCAGTGTCCCCTCCGCCAGCCCGGCCCCGAGCGCCGCAGGCAGATCCATCCCGGCACCGCAACCTCGCTGCCCCTCACAGCCTCCTTTCCCCGGTAATTGGGACCGCAGGAGGAGCACACCGTGTGTGTAGTAGTCTAGAAGGACTTGTGGGTGTTCTTGGGCCTCGTGTTTAGAGGCAACTATCAGTGGAAATGAACGTTTCTAAGACAAAGTCTTTAAACATTCTCAAAAGATGTTCAGGGCGTTGTCCCCTCGCAGAGAGCAAGCAAAGGGGCCGAAATTCTCAATCAGTACTTTCACAGTTGCAGACATAAAATCAGACAGAGTGGTTGAAGTATCTTTGGTGCCTGTTAGCACACCAGGACGGCTGCGATGCCAGCAGCAGGAGCAGTGTTGTAATAAAGGCGTTTGGCAATTTCCTTGAAAGAAATGCTGATGTATCACTCAGCTTCAAAGTATTCTTGTACAACAGCCCGCGTTGGGTACATTATCGCTAATGTGACCCTGAATTTGTGCTCTCTGCCTGCCTGCAGGCCAGCGTGTAGAGGCACTGCTAAAGAGCTGAGGGCAATCACTGCATTGAGGTGTAAGTTTGTTGAAGAACTAAACATGTAATACAGTGATGTGCAATGCAGCAGAAATCCATACACAGCCCCCTGCTCTCCCCCGGGCAGCATTTAGAAAATTCTGGCCCTCATGTCACCTTTGTCAAAGCCAAGCCAGAGCTTTGCTCCCCATTTGAGCTGTCCTGCCTTACATAAATACATCATTAGCCTTTTTGCTTGTGTTATTTCTCACAATCCCTGTTTATCTCTTCTCTCTAACCTTCAGGCTGTCCTTTGTCTCCTGCCACTTTCCACTTCCTTCCTGCCTCCCTGGTGAGAGCGGGTGTGAAACTCCCTACTGTTGTCTACCCAACGCCCTCTCTCCCTCTCCATCTCTTAGATCCTTTGCTGAATTTAATCCCGCCTGCCTTGCTCACCTCTAGTGAGTGCTCCAACTTGAGGATTCATTTCCACTTGACAGAAAGCTCTACCCATATGTGAGAAGTATGAAAGCGTTTAGAAGTTTAACATAGTGTTTTTGCAGGCAGGTCTCACTATCCCTGCTATGTGCTTTTACCACCACATTTTACCACCACATGCCTTCCCCCTGCACCCTGCTGGGAGTTTCTATGGGTGCTCCAGCCCCACTCACACCACTGCAGGCAGGGCTCTGAGCAATTCTTCCCTTGCTGTTGAGGGAGGCAGAGCATCATTTCCCCATAAAGGCCTTGCAGGTCTAGCAGAATCAACAGCTGCTTTTGTCACTGATATTCACAGCAGATCTGTTGAGGCTACAAATGCCACAAGGACAAGGCTACTTTACGTAGTAGAACCAGATTTACAAGGCCTGAGTTCTTCACCAGCTTTCTGACTGGTTCAACAGACACAGAAATGTGCTCCAGGTGCTCCCCACAGCCTCGTGCCCTGCTTCTGGCAAATCCTGCCCAAAGCCCTGACCAAACAGGGTGCCTGTGCTATTGCTGACCTGTGAGCAGGTTCTCTCACATTTGCTCTTCTGCATGAACTTGTGTGGCAGAGTAACTCCCAGGAATCAGAAATTCAATGCATTAGTCCAATTGTTAATAAACCCACATTCATCTCACCAATAATAAAAAGTGAGCAGGTTCCCTTAATAATAAATTCAGTTTTAAAAATACCAAACAACCAAAGCTTAATAAGCACAAGAGACAATTAAATATTATTTGTACAGCTTTCCTCTCCAACAGCCATAGTCAAAACCCTGAAGCCAAATTCTACAACCACAGACCCAACCATAAAAACCTTTAAAATGTCTATGTGCATGGAAAGGATGTTTTGTATTAAAAGGGAAGTGCAAGAATGAAGGGGAAAGAACTTCCTTTGTTTCAGCAAAGGAAATGCCATTGTACCCCAGAAGTACTGGGCTAATTCTGAGCTCTTCTGTCATCGTCCTAACACAGATTTGGGTCCATAATAATCCTACCAAGAGTAGTTGCCCTTGCCAGATGTGACAATCAGTAAAGGAAGAGAGTGTTTAAAACTGAGGCTCAAATTGACATGCTGTCTCGTTTCCTCTAGCTTTGTTTACATTGGGTCTCAGCTACAGGTGTGAAGCTGGCAGAGAAATAAACAAGAAGATAACTCATAACAGAACTAGATTTCTGGTCTACAGGAAATAAACAGCTTCTTAAACTGGGGCTTAGCCTGAAAAGGACAAACTGACTCTTTTCAGTATTTCTCAGTTCTCTGAACTGTAAATTCAGAAGAATTATCATTCAGAAAAACTTCAACACATGTGATCATTTTATTGAAATAATCACCCAGATGAAGCTCAGGGAATGAACATCTCTGCCACTCCCATGGCTGTGGGAACAGCCAGGCTCAGCAGCTCATGCCACATCTGTGTCTCCAGGGCCAACCCTCTGCATGTATTTCCCAGCATTTCCAGCATACAAATCCAACATGAAGCCCAGAAACCTCAAAGCTCAGGTTAGGCTTCCTGCTATACTGATAGGAGACAAATCCTTCTTCAAGCTTCTGGGTTCCCCTGCTCCCAGCTTCATGGTGGAGAGCCATCCCAGTGTGCAGCCTTTCCCAGGACTCCTCTCTGCAGCAGCTCCCCAGCATGTGCACCAACATTAGACAGGATCTCCATGAACACCAGCTTTCCTTAGCATGAGAACACTCCCTGAGAGATTTATTTTGCTGGAAGTTTTCTTACCTTCTGTAAGGAACCTGCATTATGCCTATGCCTGAGGCACCTGTTCAGATTGATGCCAATGCTCTTTTCTCATCAGTACTTTTCTCCCAGAATAAAAATACTTCACAAAATTCTCCATTACTTTTGGCTTTTATATGAACTAGAGATTTTAGACATCTCCTTAGGGTTTCTTTAGGGGACAACCCTTGTCTGACTAAGGTTACACATTGAAAGTCTTTATAGGCTTGTATACAGCCTGGATATGCCTGGGTGCTAGCTTGGCAGCAGTCACACAGTGCCAGGAGTACTATTTCATGACCACAGAAAAGCAGAGAATACTTTTATCAGGTCACACCTTGGAAAATATCAGGATAACTTAGTGCAGCTGCTGCAAAATGTTTTTGGACTGTGAAGGGAAGATTCAAGTTTCAGGCCATGGACGTCCACTTACATTCCAATTTAGTTAAAAGATGCAAAAAAATGAACTACCAACACAATCCATTTCATATCTTCATATCTTCAGCATTCCTGAATGTAGGACCCATCCCTACAGTGCTTGGAAATCACAGTGAAATGTCGTTGTTTCCAATGCATTGTTGGATTGTGCTCTGAATATTTCTCATGCTTTCTCCTATTTGAGCTAAAGAAAATTCCCACTTCATTCCAACCACATTAGGGCTGGGCCAGAAAGTCATATTTAAACCTGAATCTGTCTTCAGATTTCCACTTTGCAGAGACTGCTGCATTCGGATCAAGAGACAGGGTTGCTATCCTGAGTAAACTGGAAATACCAGAAATCCAGACAAACAAACCAAAACAGTAATTTCCCGTACAGTACTCAGCAGCACATGCAGTAGTTTTTGGCTCTTTAAAAATTAAATAACTTTTTTCAGTTCCTGGCAGCCAGGCTAGTTCATTTTCACAGGATATCCAAAATGAGACCAAGCAGCTTCCTTCCCAAAGAATTCCTGAGTGGACAGGCAAGCTGGAAAAAGTGCCTCTGACTACTGTAATCCCAGCCAGGATGTCCGCCTCATTTCCTTAGGCTAAAAGTTAATGTATAGGTCTCCCACAAAATATCCATTACTCCAAATGCCTCTCACTGGGACTTCTGCAGGAATTTATTTCCTTTCCAGTGGTACAAGACAAGTGGTACAGACAGGCAAACCTGTGCCAGGCTGTCCTCACACACAGCACATGGAGCATGAGGAGCTCTCTCCCTGCAGCACTGATAACCTTCCATGCCTGCCTGACCCAGGACTTCACAGCATTGTTTTAGCTCAGCCCTTTGGAGTTTCCCAAGGAAACAAATGCTGCCACTGGAAGTTTCCAGTTTCCCATCAGCCCAGCACATAGCCCTGCTCTCCCTGAAAACAGCCACACCAACACTTCCAGGGAGAGGAGTCGTATCCTCTCATGGTGTTTTTGGACTCCTGTCTTTGGACTCCCTTTCAGCACTAGTTGAATGCTCAGTGGTGATTTTGTGCAGTAATACATGAATTATATAGATAACTGCTTCCCTGTGTGAAAGCTACTTCTATTATTTTGTCTCTCCATGAGAATTTTTCCTACTCTGATTTTCTTTCCTTTCCTGTGTCACTGAGTATTTCACTGTGACTCTGCCTTGTATTAGAATACCGAGTCAGTATCTGCTTGTTACAAAGATACCAGTGCACAAAGGCTGGCTGGCAATTTTGCAAAATAAAGATAATTTATTGAAATAAATTGAACTCTCACGTTTTGTATAACTACTGTATCTTGCTATTGTGCAGCCATCTGTCTTGCTATAGGTTTTTCCTTTTCCTCCCATCTTCTGCAAATTTATTTCTTCATTCAAAGTAAGAACACTTTGAAATACTTTGCAAGGAACAGTAGCTATATGTTACTAGGTCATCAGATCCCAATGGGGTTTATGAATACCATAATGAATTTCAGCCCAACATCTGTCTGCTCTCTGAAACAGATGCAATTATGGAAAAAAATAGCTGCTGCCTCTTCACAGGCAGATCTCTCACTAGGAAAAAAAACCCCACAAAACACAAAGAAAACTGACAATGCACAGTTTAATCGCTACCACATTAAATTTATCAGTCAAAATATCACATGGCAGACAGTCTTTTTCTGAAAGCAAGACAAGTTGTGGTAATTCTGGAAGACAAGCAGGGTTTTTTTGATTTTAGAAAATCCTGCAGTCATGGCTTTGCCAACCAAAATACTAGCTCTGGATGACTCAGACCACGCTTCCCTTTTATCCAAACCACTGAAATTTGGTGGTTAGCTAAAAAGGAGCTGGTATCTGAATCACCCTAGGTTGGGAGGAATTGTCAGATTAAAGTCTTGGGCATGGGGTTTTGGGGGCAGGGTGTTGGTTTGGTTTCTGTTCCCTTCTTTTGTACAGAAAAGAAAACAAAGATCAACAACTTTAAATGTGGGGACACCTTTCTTACTCAAAAAAAAATTTTAAAAAATAATTTTATCCTATCTTTTTAATCTTCTCAATGTTTTGTGTCAATCAGGGAACATTCTCAGTAAATTAAACAGATTTTTTTGGTCCTGTTGCAAGCCTAACCTGTGCCTCACAAAATTACACAATTTTAACCTTGCCTTAGCTACAAAAAAAGCCCAAGTCATTGCTCAAGTCCCTCTTACACATCTGCATTTCCCAGGCCCTCTGCTTCTCCTTTTCTTAGAGGAGGAAAAAAAAGGCAAAAGAGGAACTGTAATTTATAAACCTCCGTCCAGCCCTCTGGAACAAAACCTGCCCTCTGTGACCTATTAAATATCTTTGGGGAAGTCTCCTCTATTCTTGCTCCAAGTTCCATTTAGTTCCAAGCTGCTTTTCATCTCAGTATTTTGCCAACTTCGACAATTTCAAACACACTTGGGTGCTCCAGTGCAGTGCCTGAGTCTTTAAAATTCTTCTCTTTTCCTCAAGGGAAATGCATCCTGTGTTTGTGAGGTTGCCTAATTAGTGTGTGTGTGTGTGTGTGTGTCTGTCTTCTGGATGGGGTAGGCAAAGGGAAGCTCATTTAGGCATTGAGCAACAGTGCCCTCTTCCAACATTAACTAATGACTGAGTCTGTGTCTTTTCCTGTAGATCTGTGCCAGTCCTATCTAAACATTCTCTGTCTTTGTATATTAATAACCTGCATGTAACTTCCAGCCAAGTTTCACTTGTGCCTGTAACACCAGGCTCAGCCTGGAAAGAGGCAGCACAGCTCCCGTGAGGTTCTGTCAGCTTCTCTCTGCACTTCACAGCATTTTGGGCAGAGCATTGAGTAGGTGCACTCACCTTGATGTTGCTGCTGCACAGTGCAGCTGTCAGCTGAGACTGTAAACATTTTAAAAATTAAATCTGACAAGTTGTTTAGAGGTTTGGGAGGAATGGGTAGGCTCTGTACACCTGCCAGTCATTCACTGATATTTAGTCATGGAAGTTTTGGGAAAGAAATGTGTTTGCACAGGTCTGAGACTGGGTGTATTCACTGTTTTTATTGATAACTTGGAAACAGCTGCTAAATAAACCCATTGAAACAATATTCACCTGAACAGCAGCTTGTGCCAGGTTATGTGCAAGTCCAACCTGCACACAGTGGGGTGAAGGGCTGTGGCACAGACCCTCCTCCCATTGTCTGGACACTGCCCAGAGCCCCAGACTTTGTCAAATCTGTGGGAACACCTCCATGCAATACTGTAGGACTAGGGCTGATGGGATTAGCTGCACAAGCAAGGAAACACAAGGGGAAGGGACTTTCCCTCCAACGCTACTTTGCTGAGGCAGCAGCTCCAGCATCTTTTTAGTATTGCACAGAGCAGAAATGAAGACTTGGATTCAGTGAAAGGAGGGGGCACAAAAATTAATACTGAGGACGAAATGGTTTGATGTGCCGACTTGGAACGGGTAAAGCTCTAACCTAATTAAAAAGAGAAGTGACATTTTTGTTTTCTCCTAAGGAGAAAATAGTGGCATTTTAATCATGTGAGACATAATGAGAGCCAGTAGCTGAAGCAGAAACCCAGCAATTAAAACAATAATCTTCCAAAACTAAAAAAAAACCCCAAACAAACTATTTACCCCCCCCAAAAAACCCAACCCCCCTCAAAATAAAACAAAAACAAAAACAAAACAAAACAACCCAAAACAAACAAACAAACAAAAACTTCAACAAAGTAAAAACAAAGGCACCACATGTTCACAGAATTTCTGGTTTCCATTTCTCATAGGTCTCTCACTTTCTGGTTCCTCTGGTGTGAAAGTGTGCTCAGACCTCCCCAAATCAGATCTGCTTTCAGCAGCCACTCAGACAGGTTCACTAATCCAAAGTTACTGGGGAGCCAGATGTTCTGGCCACAGCAGGTTCTGTGGAAAGGAAAGCTGTCCTCTCTGGAAGGCTGATGGCTGCTGTGCAGGAGCCAAGTCACAGCCAGGCCCTGAAGTACCACCCTATAGCACACTTGGGCTTCACCTCCCAGCAGGGAGATTTGGGTATTTAAACCAGCTTCCCTTTTCACAGCAGCTTAAGCTCTTTGAGGAGTTTAGCTCCATAAGCCAATTAAACATCTTTAAGTCCTTGAGCCCTCCTACCTTCCCTGAGCAGTTTGCATGCTTACATGGCTTTACAGGCTGAAAGCTGATTTCATCCAGCCAGGTCCTGAGCATCTTGTGAGGTCACAGGCCAAGCAATCCCAGGCGGAGTCAGCAAGTCTGGAATCCTCTGCGGACCAGCCTCAGAGGGCTGTGCTCTGTGGCCTCCATACTGAGAGCAAATTCTTGCAGGTTTGGAAAAGGCCAACTCCACCTTTATTCCTTTGCTTTCCAGAAGCCCCAGCTGTAGGTTATAAAGTAATGGATATCCCATGTGCTCATAAACTTTACACACTGAGAGTGAGAGCAAAGCAGTTTATTATCCCCATTTACACATCCACTGTGGAAGTGTAGGCAGACATAAATGGTGTCATCCCCTCGGGCCCCATCCCAGTGCCTTATCTCTCCTTCCTGTCTTTTTTCCTTTGGGTTAATTAACACTACAAGTAGGAGAACAGTAATACGGACATTTGATACTGGGATATGAAAGCTTAGAACCAAGTCTCTGAAGCACTGTTCTAGGCTTTTTTCTTAGGATTTCTTTCTGTTTGTTTTTAAATGGACAAATCAGCAACATCCTGAAAGCCAGAAAACCATAACATAAAATTTTATGAGAAGCTATCACTGGCCCCCTTTGTTTCCTGTGAGACATATCCTGCATAGCTAGATATATTTATATATAAAGTATATTTATATATATGTTTAAAAAATCATTGTATGTCTAAATGCTCTTTTAAAGTCAGTTAATCTCCATATGTCATTATGTTGTCAGAATACAGTTTTAACTCCTTCAAAGAAAAACCAACATGCTGCAGTAACAATGTGATTTTGTAAACAGTTGTGGATTAACATTCAGTGAACACGGAATCTTCTCTGTGATTAAAAATCCCCACCAGCTGCCCAGTCTGCTTTTGTCAGTGAACTTGAACAGTCATTTTATAGCAATAAATATACAGTTTCCCCACACACTTGAGGTCAGTCGCGCTTATGCCTGGAAAGGAACACTTACATGAGTGTTATGTGAAGGGCAAACCCACAGCTCTTGAGCTGCTCAAGGTCACCATCTCTGTTTCTTCTAAACCAGTGACAAATCATCCCAAAAATCTCTGTCTGCTCAGCACCCAGGTAGAGCCCTCTCCATCAGGGTCACCCAAGAAGGATGTGGCAATGAGGTGCAGCCCCTGGACCCTGATGCAGATGTGAAGGTGCCAGAATGGGCTGTCCAAGATGAGCCCTGTCCCAGTGAAGCACTTTGTGCCATTCATTACCTGAACACAAGTCGTCAATGCCTTTGTGCAACTTGGTGACCTGCAGCTGTCACTTGCAATTTGCAACACGCTGCTGTGCTGCAGCAAACAGGAGTGATGCCCATGATCCATTACACTTCCTCCAGGGATTTCCACCCCCCAGTTCAGCTGTGATTCGGTGGTTTTTGGGTAGTTTTAGTCACCCTAGCACTGCTCCTCTTGGCCCTGGCCCTGGCTGTGCTGAGCTACCTTGGGACACAGTGGGGTTTTTCTCCCCAGCCTGGCTGTCCTGTGGGCTTCCCTGGTGTGGGTTAACACCCATGTGCTCAGCACCTTCTCTTCTTTAATCTGTTCTGCCAAACCAGAATGCCCAGGCTGGCTGTGAGCAGACACTGCGGGTGCTCACACACCTCCTCTGAGCCACATGCTTTGTACCAGCTCTTGCTTTGAAGCAGCAGTACCACTTCCATTATTTTTCCTAGTTTTTTTTCTCTGATCAGTAAAAACAAAATAAAAACAAACAAACAACAACAACAACAACAACAAAACCCAGAAAACTTTCAGTTTAACTCTGCAGTGTTTGAACGCTTTTGTTCTTTTTGCTGAATTTAGGTCACCCCACAGAGATCACTTGTTTTCTTTCTTGTCCAGGCATGTCCTTTTGCTCAGGCTGATAATTTGCTTTACTTGTGCGTGGCTGTATGGGTTTGAGTTTTCCCTTGACATTTCTGTGAACACTGTAGCAAAGTTGGTAGTCTTTATCCTGATTCCCTTTCTGCTTTTCGCTTATTTTGATTATTCTCCCATACCAATGCTGGCTGTTTCTCCAGTCATATTTAATCCCCTTTGTGGCCACCTCCAATTTTCCAATGCATATGCTGGCATTAAAGTGCCTGTTATCCTATCCTAATTGCCATGTTACAACTGCTTAGAGGATAATAAAAATTTATCTACTATTTTTCTCTTTGCCTTTGTATTGTTTATTGTTCATCCATGCTGGGAGAGCCTGTGAGTCCTTTCATGACTATTATTTTTTCCACATGTCCAAGCTCAAACTGAGAATAAGAAAGCTTCCAAGGCTGATCCTTCCTTGGCCAGAATTTCTATTTGCATTGTTATTTTTAACCTTTTGAGAGCATTTTCTGCAGTTTTGCCTTTCCAGCTCTGAGACAGGAACCTGAGGGTGGCAGGGAGGGCTGACAGGGGCCAGTTCTGGGGTGACTCTGCAGTCAGATGTGCTGAGGCTCTTTGCAGAGGCACAATCTAAGAAAAAGGTAAGTGAGATCTGGTTGCCCTTAAGGTCAGGAGGGACAATTCTGGCCTCAGTGACTTTTGTGGTCTTTTACAGCACAGCTGATTCTGGGAAGGTTTCTTGGTTTGAGTGGGAAGCTCACTTCTTAAAATTGGGTGCAGTACTTGATGTCCTACCCAAGTAAAACTAGGGGAAGGAGGTGAGTGTGGTTTTGTACTGCAACTGGCAAACTGAAAATACTTCTGGTAACTTCCCTGCGTGTTAGAGGGAATCACAAGTTCTGCCAAGCCACATCACATTAACTAATCTAGTTACAAAAACACAGACCCTGTAGCTCACAGGTCCTTTTTTGTCCCCGATGGAGACGACTGGACCAACTGAAGCCCAGTACTCAGAGTTATTACAGTCTTCCTTTTAAGCCACCCAGATTAAAGGAACAAATTCTCTTTCAGAGAAATCAGGTACAGATCCCCAGTGACTTCACTGATTTGACTCTGGCTTTTGAGCAGTATAAATTGCAGCAGAATATCATTATTAATTTCGGCTGTCCCCTGTCCAGGAAAATTATCATTCATCTCCTCAAATGGGTATCTCAGGTGGAGACCTTTATTTTATCATCTTAGTGGAAAAAATCTGCACTGTTTCCTCCCTTCAAATTAGCAGTCTATGATTTCCCTGGGGAAGTCTTTCTTAGATGTAGTGCTGATTAGTGCTTGACTAACAGGCACCAGCACATTTTTTACCTTCCAATACATACCTGAAATCTCTCACCAGGTCCATGGCTGCCTGCTCAGGAGTTAGTCACTTCCTCCATAGCCTGTAGGGAAGACAGCAAAGTCAAAGAAATCCTCAGTTCTAACAATGCTTATTGTTGGTGTCTCACTGCTCACATGTATGCTGAACTAATTTCATTCCATAAGGAAAACACCCAGGCTGAGGCCAGGGGCTGATCATTAAAGACTGATTTCTTGATGTTACCTGGTAAGCTCCTGAATCAACCAAGTAGCAGAAAATGTAATTTCTAAGTGTTGCAATCAGCCTCACTGCCCAAGTGCTGCATTACAAGCTGCCCACGAGGAACTTTTTCCCTTCCCAGAGCCAGGGAATTGCTCATGTGGCTCAGTGCAAACTACTAGTTAAACATGAAAATGTTTTGTCAGGGAAACAGTGTCAGTGCAGGGTTTTTGAGGGGATCAGCAGGGATACCCCAGCACATGGAAAACCTGGGGAAAACACAGTGGGGTGGGGCAGGGGAGGTCAGCCCAGGGGAAAGTCTTATTCCCAGTGGTGCCAGGCATGCAGACACGCTGAGGCTGATGATTATGTGAGGTTGTTCTGCTTCAGCTAATTTGGGAAAACACCACTTCCACACCACAGGTTTTTTTGTACTAGTAAAGAAGCTGCAAGTTAAACTGGCCCTGGCTAGGTTACATGGTGATCCTTCAGCCACTCTCACGTTGTAGCTTTGCCTCCAGTGCTATTCCTGTGGCTTTTTGTTGGCTTAGGGGGAGTGACCATTAGAAAGCAGATTCTCTCACAAAGTTTATTGAAATGCAGTTGCATCTTCTTCTGTGGGAGGGACAGTGACAGCTCCTGAAACCCTGTGCCCTGGATGATGGCCCCATGCCACCCCTCACACACTGAGCCCTTCTGCCCACTCCCACCCCAACTTCTGTCACTGCCCTGCACAAACCACTGCACTTTCCCTGGCTCTCTTGGAGAGAATTTGTGCTTTACAGTCTTACTGTAAAATAACAAGAATCAGGCTTTTAAAATCAGGAAGTTTCTCTAAGAGACTTCTGTGCTTTTGCTGTAATCACTCCGTATGCTCCTCTGACAATTTTCATGACCTTATTTCTCAAAAAAAAAAGAAGACAACTCCCATCATCCCTCAAGTCTCAGAAGAGCTCTCCACACAGTAAAGGAGAAGCAGATGCTGCCAGCTCTATCTGGATCGCTTCTTACATATGTTTAACCCTCAGGGTATAATGGATGCTGAGAATTACTCTTTCGTAACATTTGTTTGGCTGCCAGAAAGGAAAAATGATTAGCAGCTCAAAGGTTACATTGCTGTATTTTGCAAGAGAAGCCCTTGTCATGGGCTGCCGCTTTTGCTGACTGTGGATGTGAGCTGTGATGATCAGCTGCCCACAGGGCACTGGGGTTCTCTGCCCATTGGGCTGTGCTGCCCCAGCCCTCTGTTCCATCCCAGTGTTTGTGGTGCCTTGTGGGAGCTCTGCACTGCTGCCCTGCAGGGCCTGTTTATCCTCTCTTCCTCCCATGGGCAGCAGCATCCAGACATCACAGGTGGCACCAGACCTTGCAAGTGGTACCAAAGACTTAATGTCTCATCTCCCACTTAATCTAAATGACTGTGACCAGCTTTATAAGGCACGTAAAACACTTCCTGCTCTGTGCAATGCTATTTCCACACCCTCTCCCTCTTCGGTATATTAAAAACAAGTAAAATGATGAGTGTTTAAGATATAGTTAATGGTTTAAGAAAGGGATTTAAAACAAATTGCCCAATTAATGACTATTGTTATTGCTTCCTTTATTAGCTCCTTATTAGCCTGTTTCCCGAGGGCAGAGCTGTTTGGATAAGTTTTACCTCTCTTTGGACCCTGAGGAGCTCAGATATTTGGTATAAATAGCTTTAGAAAACTTTTTGTGGTTTCTAGAGTAGGCTGCAAGATGCTGCTGCCATTGTGTCCAAGCAGAACTCATGCCCTACACATCCCCAGCAGCTGCCAGCATGGGCAGGTGTGCTGGACAGTGGTGGTGGGCTCCTTCCCTTCGTGCATCAGCCCCTGCTCCTCTCTGCCTGAATTGCTGTTCTGTAGCATCTCTTGGACACACTCACCCAGCCTGGCTGTTTCTGCCATGTCACTCTTCTCACAGAGCACTCATGCTTGTATTTCACATCTGGGGAGCCTGCCAAGGACAGGCCAGGTCGAGCAAGTTCATGAACATCCTCCTTTGTTTTGTTGTCTCAGGCTGCTCACTCTTGTTCCACAATAAAGGGGCTGCTTTGAATTATCTGTGCACTAATCTGTACCTACACCTGCATTGGCCTGGACAGTTTGTGCAGAGGGTAACTGAAATTTCTGGTTGAAGTCTTCCTTCCAGATTGTCACTGTCACATCACAGATGCTTCTTCTGTTCATTGTGTTGGTGAAAGCAATGAAGTTTGAACTTTGTTCAAATTTTCCCTGAGCTTGGCAGCATAAGGGCTCTAATACGGGTTCAGGCTGGTTGTTAGGTACAAATTATGTGTCAGTTCAGTGTTTTTCCTGCTGTCTTCTCTTGTCAATAATTTGCTACAACACACAGAATTCCTGTCATCCTGTCAGTCTGCATCCTTCCAAAGTCACTTCAGTGCCCATGATCAGCTTCTGTCTTTTCCCCTCTGCAGTGAGCTGCTGATCCCACACAGAAGCACCACGATTCTCTCTGGGAGAGCTCTGCTGCACCCCCAAAACAGCCCCTCTGTGACCCCCCTGGGCACACCCAGAGGTTGTTCAAACAGGCTGGAACAACCTTTTTCTGTTTCGAGATGCTGTGGCCACAGGGCCAGGATGAGGCAATTTGCCCTGGAGTTACCAATCCAGTCCAGGGAATATTATCTACTGGTGAGACCTCTAGACTGGGAGACTGTGAACAGAGCCCAAACTCTGCCTTTGTTTTTTTGGTAGGATCTTGGGTAAATGGTTCCAAACCCTATTTTTCATTTGCTAAAGGACGGATGAAAATATTTCCCCAGAGGAGTTAGGTGTTAGATTGATTGTTTCATGATCACAAAGCCTTTGATATCCTTTAATCAAAGAGCTGTTAAGGGTTTTAAAGGTTGTTATAATCTGTGGAAGAGATGTTAATTCTCTGTGTGCAGCCTATGCAGAACATGGAGTCTCAAATGTTATTTGGGGAGTAAGTATTAAACGCTCCCTTCAAGATGCTGACAGAAGTTACCTTTCAGCCTCACACACAAGCTGATTAGAGTATAGTGTGCTTTGAAAGCTTCTTCACTTCTCATTAGACCCTCTCTTCTTGAGTCACCTCATAAGAGGCAAATTTACATTAAGTCTAGGCCACGTTAGGGTCTGGATTTCTCATGGAAATATGTCTTTGGTAGCAAGAGCAAAAACCCCTCGTGCTCTTTGCATAAGAATCACTAATTCTCTCCTCCACATCATAAATCCCAAGGCATGCTCTGAATCCCAAATAAGTTTGATTTAGAAAGAAATTAGGTGCACATTCCTCCTTTGACAATTTTCATTCCTGCCTTGCCTACTCTGTATTTCTCCATTAAAAGAGGGCCCCAGAGATTTGCAAATCCCTCTATCCAGTGTGAGCACAGTCTGAACTGGGGCTCTATTCCCCAGCCAAATTCTTGAGCCCATCTTGCCATGCTGAGCATGGTGAGTACCCCACTGCCCCCAAATTTAGCTCTGTTGCTTCACCAGCTCTGACAGGTCCAGCAGTAGTTGGTGCTCCCACTCCAGCAAACTACTTTGAATATCCACAGTGGATGCTCACAGCCAGGCAAACATTTGCCACCCACTGCTGTGTACAAAGGAATTACTTTACAGTCTTAGAAATTGCAAAACTCATGTAATTTAAAATACATTGTTCCGTCCTCGTGTCTGTCCTGAAAAGGAGAAAGTCCTTAAAACCTTGTAAAGCCAATTACACTCTACCAAAATGAATTAGAGGAGTTTATAGAATACCTACCGTGAGAATCTGGCTCAACTTGACAAGCCGTATTTTTATTACTTTATTTATTTGCTTTATTGCCTAGTCTGTAGCTATACAATAATATTGCAAAGAGGAGAAAATGCTGACAGGTCATGTTCTGCTTCTATTGGCAGTGCTGATGTTTTGTATTTATCTGACAAATATCCTGGCAAAGTTTGGCAACTTTTACTTTGTTTCCTTTTTTTTTTAGACATTGTTTTATTCCTCTTTGGAGCCTTTTTAATAGCCTTATTAACCTCTGAATTTCTCTAGAGGCAGTGAAATGATCCAAATGGTTCTTGTGGTAAGTATTGCAAAGCTGTCCTTCCCTCAGCACCACAAATGGTGCAGGTCCTTTCTTTAGGGAAGCAAATATATTTCAGAACATGTTCTTTGTGTTTGCAAGAATGTATCATGCCATTACTTTAAATGTTCAAATTTTGCTTTCTTCCTATAACAAAATATTCCAAAATGTCATATTTTTAACATTTGCTGGGCTAACTACTTCTAAATTGGAACTGTTTCAATCAATATTATTTATGAAATTTCAAAACCTTAAATACTTCCAAGACAGCAGAGGAAGGTACATTTCTCTACTTTTCATTATTTTACAAACAAATGGAACAATATTGATTATGTTAAATCAATATTATTGTACTGTTCACGTAGCCCTTTTCCTTTGGGCCTGGGCAAGGAAACACTTCTGGCATTACATGCAAGTTGAAAATCTGTGGGGCTGCAAAAAGTGTGAGATTTTATTTTGTGGGGAATTTTTCCACACATAAACAAGCAAATTTTTTCTTTTTCTCTTTTTTCCTTTTTTTTTTCCTTGTGGATGAAACCAAGAAATTGCCATCCCAACAAAAACTGAAATTTAATTTTAAAATTATCAAGACAAGGGTTCTGAAGTAAGTGGGCTGGCAAGAAATGACATCTTTCTGGAAAATTTGGCACAGCATCCACTGAGGAGTGGATAAACATGCTGCATTCATACAGGAGCTGCCATTCCCCTTTTTCACTCAGTTTTTCCACCTGGAAAAACTCTTGGACTCTGACTGCTCTTTTCTTCCTCTCCCTTCTTCACATTCTCCAGTTTTTTCTTTTTTGTGATTTCTGGCACTGAACTGGCCTCCCAGGCCCCTGCTCAGAAAACTATTTCTCACTGAAATAAGGGGAATTTAAGTATGTGCTTATGCATTTCCATTAACAGAGAGCCTGTTGAATCAAAGGAACTACTGAGAGCAGAGGCCCTTAAAAATAATGATTTTTTTTTTCCCCTGTAAAAGTATCTCTTATTTATTCCCAAGTTCTTATCTTGTTTATAACAAACAGTGAACAAAATTCCTTTCCCAAGGCTGGATGATCCTGGAGCATATCCACACCAAACAGGGACAAAAATAAGCTTAATTTTAGACAGAATAAATAAGCAAATGCTTCTTAGTCTCTTGCCTTCTATCTCTCTTTTTTTTTTTGTATTCCTCTGTACACAGTAAGCATAAGGTATTATGCCCTTATCCAAAATCTGCTGGACTTGACGGAACTTTTTGTCTTGGCTTTAATGGGTTTTGGAGCAGACCTGGGGCAGAGTATGGCAATATCTTTATAGAGATATTTTCTTATCTACTGTCTAGACAAAGGAATATTATTGAAATACCAGCCCAGCACACAGCCCCCAAGAGCTGTCAATATTCACTGTGTTACCTAATTTAAAATTACCCTGTTTTCTTGCTGAACATTCTTTAGTAAAATCTGTAGCTGGATAGGCTTCCAAATTTTGGCTCATTTTATAGGCAGTCATTAAACCCAAGTGCCTCTGAAGTACATGACATACAAAGGTAAAAAACAGTAGCACCTAAACACTGTTATAAACCATCTTTAAGATGAATATACCCCAAACCAAAAGGCCCTATGGTTGCAATAAGGATGTTTGCTGCTGGTGAGTTTTGTCACTGGGCAAGGCACAGCCTGACAAGCTGGGGGTGCTGGGGCTGCACAGTCAGGGTGGTGCCCTGGCCTCTCCCCTGGAAAATCCAGCTGATAAAGCCACCATGAGTGAGACAGGGTGAACACAAAATACCCACATGCCCTTCTATTTCAGCTGATGAATTTCACAAGAACGAGCTGGGACATTTTTGCCACCGAGGCCCTGACCCAGCTGTCACTGCTGCCACACTGTGGGGCTGCCATGGAGGTGATTCCCACAGTGGGACAAGCTCACGGCTCCCGTGCCACCCGGGTCCCATGGATGGATGCATTTCACTGTTTAACAGTGATTTTCCAGACCCTTAAGTGCTACCTTTGGAAATACTTGGCCTCTTGCACATCAGAGGGGCTCAAGTGTGTCCAGAGAAGGACACAGAGCTGTGGAAAGGTCTGGAGCACAAGTCTGACGAGGAGCAGCTGAGGGAGCTGGGGGGGCTCAGCCTGGAGAAAAGAAGGCTCACAGGGGACCTTCTCACTCTCTACAACTCCACAAAAGGAGGGTGTAGCTGGGTGTGGCTCAGTCTCTTCTCCCAACTAACAGGAAACAGGATACGAAGCAATGGCCTCAAATTGTGCTATGGGAGGCTTAGGTTGGATTAGGAAAAAATTATTCACTGAAGGGGTTGTCAAGCACTGGCACAGGCTGCCCAGGCAAGTGGAGGAGTCACCATCCCTGAAGGTGTATAAAAAACATGTGGCTGTGGCACTTGGGGACATGGTGGGCCCAGCAGAGCTGGGTTAACAGCTGGAGTCAATCATTTTAGAGATCATTCCCAACCTAAACAATTCTGTGATTCTGCACTGGTGTCACACAAAACTGAGTCAACAAGAGGCCCCCCAGGCTTGGGTCCCCACCCCCACACTAAAAGCAGAGGGGTACAGGCAGGTCTGATTCATGTATATATTGTTGTAGTACTCAATATACACTCAGAAATCTTAAAGCAGATTGCAACTTGGCATCTATAACTAAAAGATATCAATACACAGACACTCAATGTGCTTTTGCAAAATGACTGAAAACCTGTTCTTTTCATATTTCCTCAATACAAACATGACTGCATTTTGCTTTAGAATAACTACTGCTCTGAGACATATTATGATTGGGTAAATGAATTTGTTACCCATATTAAATCCTTGTAAATAAAACCAGCAGACCAACCTGCATACGGTTTTTTCTTTTCTTTTCTTTTTTTTTGAGTTTGCATGCTTAATACAGAACTAGCATGTTTAAATCTCACTGAACATTCTATGTGAATTAATCAAATTCTAGAGTAACGTGGGAAGGAAAATAATGAAAAGTACAGCTTTTCATTTAAACATATGCAGCTCTTTTCATGCAGGGTTTTCATTTAGGATTTTTTCTGTTGTTTTTTTTTTTTTTTTTTAATTACACTTTGCATTAAAGAACATATCCAGTGTAAACACAGTCTGTAACACTTATAAAACAGTGCAAATTTTGTAAATTTTTGGGAGAAATTTGAAGTACATATATTTAGAATGGAGGTAAAACCGCTTTCTTTCTCAGTAGAAAAATACGTCTAATAAACACCTATGTTTGGAACTTAACTTCACAAAAGAGCAAGTTATAATTCTATACTGTGTCATAAATGAATATCTTTTCTAGATTTCCATTTTCAGTGTTAGTGTCAAATGCATAATAATATTAGAAAAAAATGAGAGAAACATGTATTATTTAGAACCTAATGAAAAATCTTACAGACAATGACTGGTGAAGGAGGGCACAGAATAAAGAACTGGGGAAAGAAGCAATGGAAAAATACTGACCTCTATGAATTATTGCACATTTGAGATCATTTTCATGGCCTTTGGGCCAATTCTGGATACTTTTAAGTCTTAGGTCAGTGTTTGTTTCCATTTGACTGTAGGGTACAATTTAGGAACTACTGCAAAATGTCAAGGATTTACTGAACTTGTTTGCTGATGAAACCACAGGCAGCTGAGTGCAGAGTGCTAACTTTTATTCATGCAATCAAAGAGAACAATGCTAAAGACATACTGAAGCACAGGCGAGGTTGCCTGCCATAAAAATATTTTTGGGAACTTGCTCCAGCAGATCTTATTGAGATGAAACTCTCATGTCTGCTATGTTTTCATTAGAACCATGACAAAACCTGCAAAACTGGCTTTTTGCCTTCATTATTCAGAGCTTTTTTCCTTTAATACCTTTGTCTCCATAGCCTGACCCTGCAACCCTTACCTAGCTGAGTGTGGAAATCCCCATGAAACACACTGGTGCTGCAGAGCAGCAATGCCTGATGCTGAGCACCAGTGCAAAAATTCTCTTCCACCAGCAGCAGGGATAGGGATGCCATTCATGAGAGCCAAATGACAAGATCCCATTTGACTGATGGGATCACTCACACAAGTGTGAAATGCTGCCAGATGCTTAAAAACATCACTTTTCACTAGGCACAGACAGCAGAAATATTCCTGGTTCTGCCATATTTAAAAGGTACATAAATAGGCAGATTGATAAATGAGAGAGAAAACTGCTTCAGGTGATTATCACTGCAACAGACTTACTAGTAAACCTGAATAATTTAGCATGTAATCTCTGAATATTGCTGAAGTACTTCTTCTCTATTGCTGATGTTCTCACAAAAAAGGTTAATTTCAAATTGTAACTACTGGTTTTGGAAAAAAAATCTTAGATAAAGTTACTTTACTACAAATCTTAGATCTTAAGAAATTTCAGATTAATGAATTGGCCAATAGACAGCTAAATTTATACTTAAACTGTTTGGAAAAAGTTATTAAAAATCTGCAAAAATTTGTGAAATAATCTATAGTTGACAAAAAAATTGTTTAAAATCCTCCTAAACATCTTCCAATATTCTAGTAAGTTGTTTAATAAAACCACACTGCTAACCATTGACTAGGATTACAACATGCCTCAATAATAAAACGAAGAGATGCTGATGCAAGCAGGTGATTTATTTTTTAGTGACTGTTACTATGCACTTTATTGATAAAGCTTTGTTTGCATCGTTTCAGCTGGGCATCTTCTAAGGAGTATTTGCAAGACAATGTTACTAGGAAGGTTTCCTTCTCCTTCCTTTTCAAGATGATTCACCTCTTGTGGTCTGTGCAGGAGATAATAATTTTTGTAGCATGATTAGAATTTCTAACTGTACTGTAGTCTATATGAAAAGCCCAACAACTTCTGCGTATTCCAAATACTGTTACTTAAATATGTATGGATGTTGGAGATCATTTACAGTGACCTTTTATCCATCCCAGTAAACCTACTGTGAACTGACAGGATGCGTTTGTGTTTTTTTTCTCTCCCCCCTCCTTTTCAAAGAAGCAATAAAACTGTACATTGAAAGACAGGAAGGACATTACTGAGTTACAAAAGATCCCCCTTTCGTCGATAATTTGTAAACAGAAAGAAGTTCAAGTAGAAAAGCAAACAAGTGTGCTGCTGCTGCTGCTTTGAGTAGGTTTTCTCACCCTGTGCGGGCTGGGCAAAGTTCTTTACAGACGCCTCTTTGTGGCGGCCACGGAGCATCTCCAAAGGGCCCTACCAGATATCGCTGGTGAAGCTGAGCTCCTTGGCCGACAGAGGCAGCAAGGCGTTGCTCCTGTGGAACTCCTGGGGCTCCCTGACGGTGTTGTTGAGAGGTAGCTGCCCGTTGAGGAGCGTCAGGGGGATGTTGCAGTAGGTGTGGTGGTTGCTGGCGGGCAGCGTGGACACGTCGTACTCGTAGCCCCGGCAGTAGTGCCGCATGTGCACCGAGTCCGCCCGCTGGAAACTGCCCAGATCCGCCCGCGACTCCACCAGCGTGGCCGAAGTGCCCGTGACAGCCAGAGAGGGCACAGTCTGGAGGTCTCCAAAGAGGCCCTGCTCCGCAGAATCCAGGATCTGATGCCGAGACACCACCTCCTTCTTCTTCCCTGGCATTTCAAAGACTAGGCGCTTCCAAAACTTAGAATTGAGTTTGCTGCTTTTTGGTCCTTTCCACTTGACCACTGAGAGAAGTTTGATGGTGTGCTTTAGTGATTCCACTTCATGATAATTCACCTTCCCTTTTAACTCAGTACACTCAATCAAAATAACTTTGATTTCTCCACTGACTAGCATGTTATGGAGTCTGTTTTCCATCTCAAAAATACTCCATCCTCTCCTGAGAACATAGTCTGGAGTTAACACGATAATGAGTCTTCTGCTTTGCTCAACACATCTTGTGAGATCTTCAATGTAGGCTACAAATTATAGAAAGAGAGAAAGAGTAAAGAATAAAGAAGTCTATTGTATTAAAACATCAGGCTTGCAATCAAGTATAACAAAATCCTGCATTTTACTGATGCACACCACTTAAAACAATGGGCATTTCAATATACTCCAACAAAAATAGGATTGTGTGTCACAAAATATTTCTATTTATGGAGTACACATAGAAAACTCCTTGATAACACCCTCCATCCTTTGCTATTTTCCTCTGTTCATTGCAGCAGAATAACATTTACGTAACACTCTTGCTGTGTAGGTGCATTAGTGAATAAAAACACATAGTTCACTTAGTGAAAAAAATATTGGTCAAGATCAATGTAATGTTTGTGTAAATTCTAACATTAACATTGGTTGTGATAAACACTGCACTGAGGGAAGCACGCTCTGGGAAGCGGTTCCTGTGTTCCAAATGCAAAGACATGAGGGTGCTGCAGGGTGTATGAACCATAACTTGCAAAAGCTAAAAAAGAAATGAACCCTCATCACATGCAGAACTTGTGCTATTGCATAGAAGCATCATGGTAGTTTTTTCTTCTTTAAGTGTTGACCACAAAAGTGTAAGAACATTCTTTGTGATCCAGCGGTCTGTTTTAATATCACAAACCTGTGCTTCTATGTACCTCAACGTATTAACAGAGACTTCACAAGTGACAGGAACAAATGGAAAATTTAAACATATTGGAAGTATTTATTTGTTGAGACATCAGTGACAAAGAAAATAGTAGAATTCTTTTATTCATGCATGCCAAGGAGTTGCAAACAATCAGTGTAAGCAGAAATGCCAGCCCCATCAGCAGCTCCATGGTGCCAGTTTATTGAACTTCAAAATATTTGTGAAGTTGAACTTTGATCCCTCGTTTCACCTGTCCCAGGGATGGTAGGGAAGAGAAGCCAAATACACTGGTCTGACATGGAACAGGATGGGAAAGAGATCTGCTTACAGACCTGGTCCAAAACCCATTCAAATGAACAGACTTCATTCAACAAACTTCAATGGGTTTTGGGCCAAGACCAGAAAAATTAAATCCCTTGAACAAAACCACCAAGGGCAGAAAATGTTCATTAGTTGCACAGCATTACAACTGCAAGCTTTGAGACAGGGTATCTTTGTGTTTTCAAACTACATGAACCTCTTGACCATGCTACTGGGAATGTGCTGCCTGACAACAGAGGAGAAGCACGTGTTAGAAATGAAGACTTGGACACAAGAGCTGCACAGAACAGATCTTTACTCAGCATAGGGCAGGACCTCTCTTACACATCTGCCCTCTAGCAGGAACAATAATTACAAATAACATCATTAATCAACATCTGTTACTGCAAGACTCATTTTATAGTCCCAGGCACCATACCACAGCATGCTTATTCACACCACTTGCAGTAAAGTAAATACCTACAAAATAGGCCAACAGGAACATTCTAAAATAGCTTATTTTCATGAGACTGAAGGCATAGTTAGCATCAAATCTGCCTTTACCGATGTTTTATTTCACCACTTAGCAGCAAGAAGAATTTCACAAATGGAAAAAAGAGGCAATTGCAAACATCCCACAGACACACAAAAATTTAAGACATACACATACATTACAAATGTCTATGCAACAATCCTGACTTTTAGTTAATGGTTTATGACTTTTTAATCATGCAGCATTTACAGTTGTTGGCTTTTTTTTTTTTCTTGAAATACTTTATGAGGAAATCCCCCCATTGTTCTGTGTCAAATAGTTACTCATTAATGAAAAAAAATTCAACATTAAAATCCATGGGAGAGGCAGTGGAGCCGGGAGAGAATCAGCAACAATGAGAAAATGATAAGCAGAACTGGTGAAACAAAACTTAAGGAAAGGTAGAAATGTTCAATACAATGGAAAGATATTATCCCAATGTATCAACAGCTCAGACTCTTCATTTTCTTCCTTTCTTTCTGCTCCCAAAAAGAAAGAATTTAGGTGGGAAGCTTCATCATTAGAGGTTGAATCTGCAAGATACAGTAAAACAACAAACTATCATGCATCTTTCCTGAGACATATTCATCCCTCCTTCAAAAAACTCAGAACACTGCTATGCACAAGACAATTCTCTGCAGGACACAATACTGGGCAGTACCATATGTCCAGGGTAGTCTGAGCATGGCCATGCATATCCAAATGCATCCAGCTGAGAAAAAGCACAAACTAACAAAAAAATCACTCCAGTTTCATCTCTTCAAATATCCAGCACCAGTCATTTCAATAGCAACACACCAGCAATAACCCATCATATCATCACAATCAAAAAGTTGCCAGCCTTTGCCTCGGGCAAACAGGGTGGAAAGAAGATGGAAGAAATTCCCTATTTTCTTAGGTGGGTATTTCTCTCCTCTGTGCTTCTCTCATCTCTTTTGGATGCCCACCTTCCTTACTGGGTATTGCTACACTTTAGAGCTCTGTCCTCAGCTGACTAATGAACATCTTCACAAACAGTCATGAGGTGATCCCTCAAATTCCACGTTTGGAGCTGGTCATTGTGGCCAGTGAACAGGGGACTTGCTGATACACTGATGATAAAGTACACTGAGGTATAAGAAACTGGAACCCCAAATTTCCAGCTGTCTGGTCCAGAAGTACATAGCACCCCTACTAACTCCAGCTTGGGACTACTGCTGAAGGCAGGGGGCACTTTTCCTGGAGCCTGTGGTTCCATTGGGTGCACTCTACAGTATGTCAAATTTACACAATTTGAACATTTCTGTGAAGAAAAGCATGGGGAGACAGATTCCTGACTCTGGAAATTCCAGCTTTATTTTTCTCAGCGGTACCAGTCTGACTGCATAAACCTCTGAGTTGCTAAATCATCCACCCTCCTTTTCCTTCAGAACTAGAGACTTCCCAAAATACCACAGGATCAGTTGTCTGTCTCAAGTGTTCAGTCCATTAGAAGGTACGAAATCCAAGCAATCTATATTGCAAAGTGGGATGGAGAAAGGGTTGCTTTCACCTTTCCAGTGAGCTAAGAAATTATTGTCACACAATGCCTCTGCTTCATTTACAAGAAAAAAACTGAATAGGAACATTCCTGTTGGTGACAGGAATAATGTCACCAACTAGTATCAAGTGTAAAGTTCCAGAGCAACATATTTCCATCAGATAAATATAACTTTGGTGTAACTTCACTTTTGCTGCAGGAGGTGTCAACTTCAATGGCATTTCATTGTAAGGGGAGAAAAAAAATTGTCTTGACAAAATCAGTATGGACTTATTCACTTTTAAGTCCCAGGGATTGCATTTTATCATAAATTAGAATGTAGAAATAGGATGTCAGTGTTAGATCAAACCCACTTGTTTATACTGAAAAGAGAATTTAGATTTTGACTGTTTTTCCCTCTCCTTGAAACACCATTTTGCAGTATGGTACAAAACTGTTCTCAAAAGGTTAGCAATTCCCATAGGTTAAAAAAAAAATTACTTTGAGAGTGGCTCTATCAGTAACTTGAATCACATTCAGTGCAATGCCCAAGGAGGAACAGACAGCAAGAAGTGTTACACCCAAACCAAAACATTATTTTTGTATGGCTCCCATGAGTACTGAAGACAGATCCCCTGACAGCAAATACGTGCTCACCAAACACCATCTACGTGTAACGATGCTGAACTGTAGTTTGGAGCACTGAAGAAGAGAATTCCAGGAGATGCATCCTGTTTGCAATTAAATCATCTGTAACTGCCTATGGAATCCTTAATGAGCTACATTAACCACAGGCTGGAAGGAAACCTAACATGCAAGCAGACTAGGAGCAAGGAAATCAGTGAACACTATGGGCACAGAGTTGCTTACACAGAGAAATGACTGACTAACCAGATTCAGATGATTTGCAGAAGGAGTTGAGGGAGAAGGAAAAAACACTAGAAATTATATAAAATCCTACAGATATTTTTTGGAAACTTGGCTTGCAGCACTACGAGAACAAAAGAGTATCTACCATCAAACCCATGCTGGCTGGTTCCTGGCACTCTGATAATAACCAGCCTTTCTGTGTTTGGCAGTGTGACCATCACTTGAGAAAGTTATTTATAGAAGAGTAATTCAGTCCTGGTTTCCCATGTGAATAGTTCCCAAACCCTGAGTCTGATTACTTTATTATAACAGCAATGATTTTGTGTCTTGCTTTTCCTATTTAGTAAATATGTTTTGCTTCTCTTAACTTGGACCAGAACAGCTGAAACACAGAGCAGAGTAATGGTCCCTTCCCAGAGAAAGCCTAATCCCAGGATGAGCTGAGGGACAGCTGGTGAGTTCAACATGAAGAAACAAATAATGCAGATTAGTGCACTATAGGACAGCCAGCCCTTCTGCCTTTGTTCATATTTATTCCTCTTTCAGGTGACATCCATGTGTATTCCCACTACCCTCACCCATGCCTGACACTAAAAGTGAGGTTCATACACAGCAGACAGCCAGACACTTCTGAAAGGAGTTTGTGGAGCTGGATATATTTCTGTTCCAAAGAAATGGTATCCTATACCTAAGGAAGGCTCCTTGGGAACCCCAGACACATGGTACAACTGTGTTTTCTTCATGCAGGAACCGAGGAAGCTGAAATTCACCAGGCAAAAACCACAGAGATGGGCAGATGAAACTGCTGGAACTACAATATTGATTGTCATGTGCTTTTTATCCCATGCCTTAGACACTCTCCTCTTGTGCTAAGTACTTGTCATTTTTCAGGTAATTAAGTATTTTTATTCCATCACTGTTGTTCTTTTCACTGTCTGATCTCATATCCTGGGCTGAGCTGGAGTGAATTGTCGGTATTTTTTCAATCCTGTCAAGACCAGATGTACATATGCTTAGAAAACAACTAGATTTTGCTCTAATAAACATGGATTTCTGGTATTAAAAGTCTAACTTGACATTTTTTACCTCTTGACTTCCAGGTTCTAAAATAATTTGCAGAAACCATGGAGAAAAGTACCTTTCTCTGATGTAGTCCTGGTTTTAGAAGAGTGAAGTGCAAATAGATATTTTTCTCTGCAGACATCATCCTTGGCAAGACAAAAAATGGCTCAGGTGAAACATAACTCATCCTGTTAACCCCCCACCAGGTACTCAATCTCCTCAGGTCTCCCAACACTGAATTAAAAAAAACTCACAGAGCTTGAGAGTGTTTGTTGCGGAAAGGGGTGTGTTATAATAGCCCTGAAAATTAATAGGGTGAAAATAATGAAAACTGCTACGGAATTCAGTAACAAGAGCATCTCAGGGATCCCAGTCTCCTTATGCAGGTTGACTTGTCAGGTTACACCTGAGTTACCTGTGCAGGGAGGTATGTGTGCTGTCAGCTTTGACAGAATGAAGAACACTCGTTCTGTTAAGACCAAAGAGTATTCTTTAAGAAAGAAGAGCTGCTACTGCACTTCCCATTACGTGCAACCCAGTTCCTGGGTTACAAAGTCAGTCTTAATTGCTGTGTCTCCCTGCTGGGTCGCCAGTCTCCCTTCCACCCAGCATGGCTGTGTGGGATTCTTTTCCATCTTGCCAGTTCAGGGAGTTGGATCCATCCAGGCTGCTCTCAGGCAGCACCAAGACTCATCACAAAGCTCCTTGCTGAGCACTGGGCATCGCTGAGGCCATTGGCATCCTTCCTGGTGGCTCTCCCTCCCACTAGGACAAAATGCTCCACTGGGATAAAATCTGCATCCCAGCAGGGCTCAGAAACCAACACCTGCTGCAAAACATGACTCAGCCCCATCTGACCTGCACCCTGGGATCTGTTTCCCAATGGTGAAGTGGTGGCCTCAGCCCCCACAGCCAGTCCCTCTGTCCCCCTGGGGACAGCCGCAGTGGCTCCATAGACATCCCTGAATCAGACAAAGAGCTGAGAGCAGACCCTGGATGTTCCCTGTGGAGGAGCTGGCTGTGGGTGTGTCCCAGCCACAGCACATCTGGCTGTAATCCCTCCCTCGGCTCCACAGGGACATGCAGAGCCCATCACAGCTTTCCCCCAGAGGTTAGTGATGAGCCAGCTGGACAGAAACACAATCAAACTTGTCCCTGAATTTTCCCGGAGTCAGCTTTTTTAGGTTGTTTGAGGAACTGCGCAAGAAAATTAATGAAATACTATTTAACAAATCTATTTTTTGCCTGCTCTCAAACGCGGGGAGCAGCTGTAGGAGCTGCTGCATGCCAAGGAGGAAGCGAATGGTGCACACCCTCCCGTGGCAGCTCCTCACAACTGCACGGATTGCAGGGAGCCTCAGCTGTACACAGCTCCTGGCTGCACTGCTGGGGTAACACACACCAAAGCACACAGGATGGAGAAGGACACACATCAGAACAGAGAGTGGGAAATGGTTACGCTGATGAAAATAATTTACACTGAAAGATGAGGAAATGAAACATGTGAGAAGAGATATTTCCTAAAATAAAACGATAGCTGTGATCAACCCCCCGTTCTTCTGTAGAAATCCACCCTGAAGAGTTATGTATTTTGTCACATCTGCCACTTTTTGAGACAGTAGCTCTAAAATATCCTATGTTTTCCTCTGAAGTTTCCAGGCAGGCCCATTCCACATCACACTGCCTCCACTAAGCACTGCAAGTCCTTGTGAGAGTGGTGAGTTTTAGCAGAACACAGGCACGTTCCACTACTCCAGGGCACACGGAGAGCTCAAAAATGCAGGAGGCCAAGTCTTCCCTCCTTCCCCATCCTTCACCCTCCCCTCTAGCCCCTCTTGAAATAAAGTGCTTTCCCCCATGTATTTTTCTAAGCTAAAGCATGCAAATCACACTCATTTCAGCAGCTCCACATTTTATTCCGCCTTGTCATTATGTCTGATTAGGCGTTCTTGAAGCTCCATGTGTTAGAATCAGGCCTTTTCATAATACTGAAGAAGTGAGTTTGAGAGGAAAGAAGGATTAAATCTGTGAATGTTCATAAATGAGAACTGACATTTTCAGGTACCCTACATTTTCAGGAGAGGTTTAATGAATACCCAAAGTGATGGCAAGTATTTGCTGAGTGCCTTGCTGACAAAAATAGAAAAAAATAAAATACCATGCTGGCTGGAACAACAATTGGAAAAAAGAATCTAATTCCAGATTAATCTGTGCTTCAGCATAGTTATCACTGAAGGGTTAACTTCAAACTTCTTAATTCACTTGTGCATAATTCTGCTATATTGTTGGATATGAAACAACTATTTACAACAGTTCTGTGGTTTTTACCAAAAAAAGATGTATTTTCTCTTAATAATATTTAAAAATTTGATACAATTTGCTTGTACTGTAAGAAATAAGAAAGTTATGAGCCAAGTCCCCTTTCTGTAACTTGTCACTATGGGAGAATAACTTATACCTTGCAGGGGCAAAAAGAAAAAGTGAGTCAGCTCTAAACTAGAAGCTGAAAATGCATGTGATAAATTTAAGCCCCCTGCATAGGTCTTTCATGATCTCTGGCGAGGCTCTGACTCCTCTTTTGAAGTTGAAAAGGGTTCAGAGCTCTGTTTCCAGCCCTCTCAAAGGTCAGAGAAGAAACAGGCTCTGACTTCTGGGTCAGGCACTGGCGCTTGGCACAGTGAAGCAGCAGTTTCAAGTCTTTTGGCAGGCAGGTTGCAATGCAGCTATGCTCGAGCTATTCCATGTTTGGGGACATCTGCTCCACTACAGCCATTGCTTTGTTCTCTTGTTCATATTTCCTACACAGTAGCACATACAGAGAGAAGCTCATGTTCCCTTCTGTTGTTTTTATGAAAGTGATTTGGAAATGGAATTTGTAAAAAAAAAAGAAGTTGATTTTTCACAAGGCTAGCACTTCAAATAAATGTGACATTACAACAAACATACTGTGCATTCAAAATTCATCAACACAATGGATATGATTCATGGTCTTTTTGACTTGCTCAAAAATGAGTCTGGTAGAAGAAATGCCACAACTACCACTAGGAAAGCATTGACCTTTGGTAAAGACATCCAAAGGTGCTGCTGAATCTTATGAGACTTCCAAGTTAAGGAAAAACCCAAAAGACAATAGAAAAGATAACCTTTTCTTGCAAAGCTGCTGTAGAGAAAACAACTAATCACTGAAAAAAAAAATAATCCCATTTTCAACCATGTAACAAAGATGATAAAATCCTCTTAGAAAGTTTCCTGCTTAGTTACCTGTGTTTGATGCAGACATTTTGGGTTTGGTATTGCTTGCAGTGCTGCAGCCTCCCGTGTAGGAAGGTCCAGCTCCTGCCCCCACTGAAATCAATGGCAGTTCCCTCTGATTCCAGTGGTGCAGGAACAAGGTCTAACAGAGAACTCAAATCTGCAGTGCTGAGGAAATTTTTCCAGTCTTTGGAACCACTTCCCAAGGTTTTCCATATCTATCTGTACTTATCACACAGTCCAGGCCTTTGTGACACATCAGACAGAAATAAAACGGAAAGGTCAGAAACACTTACTTCCACTAGGGATCAGGTCCCTATCTGGAATGAAGAGCTTATATCCATAGTGCTTTTCTAGAACATCTGGCAGGATTTCAAGTGCAAACTGCTCCTCTTCATTATTATCACGATCCAGCGCATCAGGATCCACTTTGGTGTATGAAAGATAAGCGTCGTATTCTTTGTTGTCTGCAAGAAAACAGATCATGTTCACCCTGCTGCTTGCAAGAACACTGTTAGGAACACAGGAGAGTACTGGGAAATTGTATTATTCCTTGAGACCACCAAGCATTTCCCAGTGGGGATTTTTCACAGGAAGGTATAATCTGGCTTCCAGGCAGAAATCCCATGGATCCTTTCAGATTTCTTCTGCATGCTGAGCAGTGACTCTGCTCCATGTGGTCAGACACGTGTCACAGCTGAAAAGATCATGGGCAAAATTTTCATACAAATACTAAAGTGGGAACGTTTATTTTAAGCCTTTACATATTTGTAATGCAATTCTTTCAACTTCTATTCCTCAAGAATTCTAGGAGTTTGTTAAAGTTTTGAGCTTGGACAAGTTTTGAGCCTGGAAAATTTTGAACCTGGAAAATTTTCTTCCATAAGTGATTGTGACAAAAGACATAACTTAATTCAAATGAATACTGACTACTCATAAAACAATGCCAAATAAAGACATTCAAAGCATTTTTTTAGAAAAATCCATAGTTTTAAAAAATCAATAACATAATTTTAGACCACAATCCACTTGATCCAGGAGATTTGAAATATTTGGGGAACACATTATTAGAGAGACAAATAACTCCCATAAAGGGCAACACTCCTTTTCCTCTTCTTCCTCTCCTCCTCCTGCCCAACACTGGGGCTTGTGTCCAGCTCTGCTTCTAAAACATGGAGCTAAGAGCTCATCAGTGTGCCAGGAACAGAAGTGGTGCCACCACAGAACTGGGGATCCATGCTGAGATCAGACTGTCTTAGTGACATTTCTCTTTGTATTCCTCTGCAGTAACGGAAAATAGTATATTGAAAAAGTCAGCCTTCAGCAATTTGGCCTCCAGGGAAGAACACAGCTGACATTATTTACAAAAAATGAAAAATCAAGTAGTTAATATTGTGAGAAGAAAACTGCATGAATGGAGGGTTTCTGAGTACCAATTATCTGTAAAGAATTGTGAACATGAAAGATAATTAAAGCAGTTTAAATTCCTCAATAAATTCTGATAAGAACAAATACCTAACCATAATAAAATATATCTCTTGATGACCTTGAACTGATGGTTACTTATAATTCTTGACACAAAGCCAGACCCATGAGGGTCAGAGCTGTAGTCAAAGCATGTGAATAATTACATATTTGTAAAAGGCAATTTGCCTAGTGTCACCATGGCTGTAGGGGAGGATGGAAGATGTCCACCTGGCTTGCTGACAATTCCTCTGAAGCCAACAGGCCAGCCAGCTTTGGAGGCCTATCCAAAACCTGCGTCCCTGTCCATAGGGAAGCCTGCCAAGACCTTTTAGGAGATGCCAGTGATCCTGGAGGCAGCATCCCTGCAGAGGTCTGGGAGCTGAGGGAGGGCAGCAGAGCCCTGACATCCCTGACTGCAGAGCTGTGTGAGAGCTGGTGCTCCCCAAGCCTCCTGTCCCCGTGGGGACACAGCCACCCTCCCCTGTCACCTCAGCTCACAGGGACACTGAGCAGGATGCTGACACAACCAGCTCCCTCAGGCTCCTAGGAGCTCCTGCAGTGGTGTTACAGCTCCTCACAAGCTTCATGTTCCAGGACAGGGGAGAAGGAGCTGCCCCCACTCGCCCATCGCTGGCTCTGGGAGCTGCGCTGCTTGGAGCTGTTTCCTAAATGGATCCCTTAATCCTCAGTGTCATCTTCTCTAAAAGCCATGCTACACACAACACAGGAAGTGAGTGTGTCCAACATTGCTTACGTGGGATATTTTTAGAAATAGGAGTAAAGCAGATCTGTCGAGTCCCAAATCTTCTTTTTTTGAAGAAATACACATTAAAATGGAAAATGACCCTGTGATTGTATCTATACAGCTGAGTGCTCACGGGAGCTCTGTAGGCTCCTACACATAGGCTGCCTACATGAGAAGAAACAAACATCCCCATATATGTTTTGACTTCCATAACATTCTGCCTCCATCTTTCATCCTCAGGATCAGAAAGAGACACAAAGCTCTGAAAGGTCTACAACTATATAATGGAAAAAGAAAAGGTTGTTTTCAAAATTTATGGGCACACAAAATCGCCTATGTACTCACGGGGCTTCCTCTGAACAACCAGAAAATAATATTGTTTCATAAATTAAAAAGTGATTGAACCAAGGAAGTTACATGAGTAAAAATGCAGCAGCTTCACACTGAAAACACAGGATAAACAAACTGAAGCAGGCTGGAGGAAGTTAACACTTTTGATTGGTGTGAAGCAGGGATGTTATATCAGTATAATCCCAAAGTGTTTGAGGTAAAGCACTTCTCAAACCACACCATCTCACCCTTCCCTTTGTCCTAGGTACCAATACAAATATTGTGCAGTATCATAGAGTATAGAAAATGCATAATTTCAGTTTTTTCCCAGTCAACCATGAGGATTGAGAAACAGCAAGTTTCCCGATCTCTATTCCTGCTATTTATCACAGATTCACAAAGAATTCTGAGCTGGAAGAGACCCACAAGGATCATCCTTCCTCTTTCTAAAACCCCCTAGATGTCATTCCATCCATTCTCCAAAAATCCTATGTATTTCATTGTAGTGGAACCTTTTCACACCATGTCTACCCATTGTTAAATAGAAATATTTATTACTGTGATTGCAGAAAGCAGCATGTCTGTGCAACTGCACATTGTTTTGGCACTATGAAAATGTTCCCTGCACTCTTTTCAAACACATTAGAGTTTCTAGATGCACCATTCCAGAGCCTGTGTGACTGCTAAGTGTTGCAGTGGGCTATGGCAAGCACCTGTACTTGAATACTGCACTTTTTCTCTTTAGCAGATATTACTTAGATGCATATAAATAGCATATTAATTATGAAATAAGTGTTAAGAACATAACAATAGGATTTAGAGACTGGGATTTAGTTTACAGGGTTTACTCCAGCTTCACAGGGGAAGGAATGTTCTATATTCAGGAGAATTAAAGCTTCAATTTACAAATACAAGTTTAGCTTTAGGCACTAAACAGAATATATGCCAGAGATGGAAGGTGGGAGAAGAAAAACGGAAAACAGTCTAGTTTATTCCTAAAGATACTCCCCAGGCAAGCTGCACATTCCCACCAAGTTGTTTACAGTCTCCCAATTAACTGAGATAATCAGTTAGCCTCACAGCAATCACTTCTCACTAGTCAGAGGAGGTCACTGGAAGCCTGGTGGCAATTCAATGAAAATGATTCATGAAGAGCACTGGTGAAAGGCTGCTCAGATACACAGTGAGGATCTCAGGAGAAGGGACCCATGGCACACGTGGCACTGCACACATGAATGTGAAGAGTTCACAAACGATGTGTGAGCCTCTATAGCAGACTCATGAACAATTCTTCTGGCTCTCTTGCTCATGGCAGAGCCCAGTGACATTTCTGTGGAAAGACTCATTGATCTCAGGGGGCTTTGGGAGAAAGTCTTAAGGCTTTACACTGTTGGGTGCTTAGTAGTTTAAACTAGCAGCTAGTTTAAACTACCTAAAAGGTATCTTTTAGGATTCATTTCAATCTTGGCACTTTGAGTCTCTGAATTATTTCCATTGCATATATTGAATTTCCTGTGCAACTGCTTACCATCAGCTGCTTCATCTCCTCCAAAGTTCTGTCTGTAGAACAGCATTAACTCTATGTTGTAGCACTTATAGATGGTCACGAGCAAAATAAGCAGAAGAAGGATGGCTCCCAGTCCTCCAGCAAGTTCTATTTTGTAGATCAAATCTAAAATTAGCAAGGAAAGGCAGAAAGGTTATGATCTTTCCAAGCTATATTTTCTCTAATCCACCGTACAATTCCACATAAAATTGTGCAGCTTCCAATTATAACAACCATAACATTAAAAATGCCGAATAATTTTGTCCATTACAAAATCACTATGACCTAATTTTACTCATTTACTCCATCTAAGGCCCATCTGAAATAGCCATCTGAAATCCAGAATGCATTTGGTGCTATACATGTGAATCTCCTACACAGGAACTATGTAGTGATTTTGCACAGAGGAGTAACCAACTTCTAATGAGCTGGTGGAGTTTGAAACTTCTGCATTGGCAGAGTGCATCAAATGCTGTATGCAGCATGTGAGAACAGATTGGACAGGATCTGGTCCCTCCCTCACCAAATTAGCCTTGGGTTTATATTTGTGAAGCCTGTGGACAAGCTGATCTGAGCTGCCAAGCCAGGGCTTCAGCAGGATCACTGGAAAATGAGTTGAGCTAGCAGGAAGCCCAAGATAACACAAGAAGCCAGGAGCACACATCAGGCTGCAAAGAGCCAGTTTGTTTGAGTTGTGATGGCTCTAACAGAGTTCTCTCATATTTGTAGAGTTCACATTATACTTTAATGGAACCCAGTGTGAATTAAAATTTCCTACTCAGATGCTTTTGTTAGGAAACATTACAAGAACTTCACAAATGCATCCAGACACAGTGATCTATCTTTTACAGCTGGAGAAACAGGCTTAGAAAAGAGAAGCAGCATGTTCAAGGTCATTCAGCAAACCAATGACAAAATGGGATAAAACCCCTTGGATACCAGTCCAGAGCTCCATCTGAGGCAAGAGACTAACTTGAACAGCATTGCTCTTTATCCTGAAATGTCCTCTGGAAGTAATATTGCTCCTAACACCACCTGGCATATTACTTAGCCATAAAAGACAGGGGATGACAATTTGACTCTCACAGGCTGTATTAGTTCAGATAAGACGTCATGAAGATATTTGCTGCTGTGACAAACACAGCCAGAAGTTGCTGTGAAACTAACACAGAAACTCACACAGGCGGGACAAAGTTTTTGTGATCTTTACGCTTCTAAAACTTGGGTCAGAAAAAATTACTCGTGTGTCATTTGTGTCACTTTCAAGACAAAAAAGCAAATTAGTTGCACATCTTTGGGGGTTATTCTTGCCTCACGATGCCTCGTATTTCAATAATTAACATCAGATGTCAAGCTATTCCCAGTTTGCAGTATCTCTGATGTCTGTCTGGCAAGAAGTCATGGACTAATAGATGGAAAAAGTCTATTATAATAGCTATTTAATCTCTCTGAGAACACAGGGAATTCATGGGACTTTTACTACACTGCATGATAAAGCTGCCTGTGCTCTGGGGGATAAATCTAGGCAAATGGAGAACAGAGTTGGTTAAAATCACTTTTGAGGGGAATTTTTTTTTAAATTGTACTGAATCTTTTTTTTTTGCTAGAAAACTGAGATGATGGCAAAACTGCCAGCTTGGAAAGAAGGAAAGAAAATGCTGAGCCTTGCAGCCCAAACAGGAGCACAAAGTTGTGTACACTTTTGAGGGGGGGATATGGCAGGGTATTAAGCAAACTCACAAAATCAAGCTCAAAAGGCAAAATTGATCACTTTTTGCATGTCCAGTGTTTGTCCTTCTGCCCCACAAACTCTCCTAGATGACAGACATAGGCAGGCAGAAAGCCAAGGCTTTTGAGGTCTCCTTGTTTCCATTCTAAAGTGGAAGCATTGAGAAAACCCAGGATGTTCAATTTGCTTGCCTACTCTACTTAGTCTTGGCATCTGATTAATTCCTTCCTCATCAAGTGGTCCTCACTGAGATAAATAAGGAAGCAGCATATCCCACTCTAGCAAAGAAGTTGAATCTGGTTTCTGTGCTGTAAGAGTAACTGAAAAATAGCAAATAATAATATGGATAGTTTCTAATGTAAAATAATGTAGAAGAATCTTGCCACAACATATTACAGAGGACCATGCTTTTTAAAATAGCAAGTCTCATAAATACCCAATAAAAGAGGCAAATACATTTCAGAAGTTCCTCAAAATTTAGTGATATATCAGTATCCAACATGCCCCACTAAAATTAGTTCCTTGCATGTCTTGATTAAAGGCAGCCTCCTTGAAAAAATTCATGAGGAAAAGTCATCATAATATTTACTTTTATCTCAATTCATTACTTCTTGCCACGAAAAGCATGGTCTGACTTTATTCTGTGGTTTCTGACAAGTTATTTATCTTTCAGAACAGTTTTATTATAGACTATGTAGACTTCAGTCACTAAAATACTGGACTGTTTCCAAACCCTTTTGAAGGGAGTCCTGGACTATTCCCACAACTAAGGAACAACTGGGTGTATATTGCATTTCCATGTTATTTGAGCACCAAATATGCTGGGACAGCACAGAAAAAAAAAAAGAAAGAAAAAGGCAAACCAAACCCAGGATTGTCCAGAATTTATTTCTGAGCTGCTTGAAAGCAGATAACAATGTGGTCTTTAATTAAATCTGTAAAGAAGAATGTGACAGCAGACAGTTGTGTTCAGGTCTTAGGAGCATGTCTGATTGTGCCTTGGCTTTGGCAGCTTTGGGTTTGAAACTTGATTTTCTTCTTTTTCAGGTGAAAACTCCAAGTAGTAAAAATAATCCTAAATGATGGCATATGCTGTGGGGCTATTGCTACCCTGGAGCTGTGCAAACAGCACTCCTGTATTCTCTTGAAGGTTTGTGGGGACTGTACCACTAGTACAGCAAAAGATTTTAATATATTTTCAAAATAAATTTTGAAACATTTGAGCAGCTAATTTTTATTTTTTTCAAAGCAAACTATGTGCTAAAAAAACCCCATCTGATGTCAAAACAAGAGCTCTAGAAAATCATATACAGCATCGACAACTTAGATTTTGGGTTTATTCCCATTTTTCATCCAAGCCAGAAAAAAACAATCGAGGGCAGGTCTGGAGACAACAGAGCTACAAGTTTCTCTTGTCAAACATGGATAATGCAGCTCTTAACAGGTAAGACTTTGGAGGGAGGGGGATTTCTCTGACTGAGAGATCTGTGCTGCAGCACATTGCAGTAGAATCCCTTCTTTACACACACAAAGGATGCTGGTCAAGAGCTTTCTGCAAGTCCTGCCCTAGATCTTGTCCCAGCTCAGTAAACACAGTAGTATTTCCTAACTCATGAATATCTACAGTAAAATCTAAGCTGGAGAAATTTAGGATAAGAAGCAATTAAATCAAGTTGCAGAAAGGAAAAGTTTGGTCAAGTATTTGCGAGAACTTAATAAATAACAAACAGGACAATGGGACAGGCAGTCAAAGGACACAGTAAAATATAGTGGTTATTTTAAATGACACTTTAATAGCATGAAAATCAACTACTGAGAGTGCCTGGGGGGAATATAAGTTTTCTACAGCCACAGTGCAGAGAGAAATGAAATAGGAGCTGCAAAGTGATCCTTTCCACCTCCAAATTCTGTATTCAGCAGTGCTTCTTCCATAATTCCACCAGAGCTCTGAAATATCTGCAATTCTTTTTTGTTATAAATAAACCGAGCTTGTTATTCTACTATATGCACACAGCAGAGCATTTACCAGTGCCAGCAGAGATATACTTGCTATCAGTTGTGTATTTATGAAGTTCAGTGGAAGGAAAGGTAGAGAATGCTTTTTGCACTAGAGGGAGACTTATCCCTCATCATGATGACCACATTCCCCAATTAAAGTTGTGACAACTTGTCAGTTTAGATCATAGAATTGTAGAATTGTTTCAGTTGGCAAATACCTCCCAGATGATTGAGTACAACCATTAACCCAGCTCTGCCAAGCCCACCACTAAACCATGTCCCCAGGGGCCACATCTATGTGGCTTTCAAATGCCTTCAGGGATGGTGACTCCAGCATTCCTGGATCCTTTACCACCTGGCAGCTTTCCAGATCCCTCTTTCCCAGCTGGAGCTTGTTGTGACCCCAGAGCAGGACCAAGCACTTGGCCTTGTGGAACCTCACTCAGCTCAGCCCATGGATCCACCCCAGATCCCTCTGCAGAGCCTTCCTGCCCTCCTGTAAGGATGTTTGTAGTAGATGGTAGAATGATCTGCTAGGTCAACATTCCTTTATTCCAACTTTGCCACAGTGAAAGCACACAAAGGACTGGAACTGCCCCATCAGGTCTGCCTCATGAAAACAATTCTTTTGCTGTTTTGGCAAAATAATTTACATCCAAGAATGATGGCAGAGATCTGGACAACGTATCAACCCTTTTTAGTCAATCTCCTGTGCTGGTGTTCTGTGGTTTCACACAACAGCTTTGCCCCATGGGTGGAGCCCTCCTTTGCTTTCCCAACAATTACTATCTCACTTTTGTATTTCCTAATACAGTGTATCTCAGAGAGATCAGCATCCAGTCTAAATGTCAGCCTACTTATGAATAGGAGAGCTGATTGAACAAACAACAGAAGAATTGCCATGAGATACTGTTTAACTCCTTTGAAGATGACTTTTTCAAATAGTAGCATTTTTAAATTTGGCACATTCAAATCCAAACAGTTTTCTTTCTGCTATAGATAATTTGTCAGTAGTGTTGTTCCCCACGCAGGAACAGTATCAAGCAAGATAATCATGATGGGTAACTCTCCATGTATTTGTAGCTCCCATTGCATGCTTTCATTCCTGATGCAGTTAGAAATCAAAATTCATGGAAACAGCTCAAAGTTTTCAATTTAAAACACAAAGCCAGGAAGTGGAGAAATACGAGAACATCTGACCTCATGGCCTGGGCACCTGCTCTAAGAAATGTGTGTTTTAACTGGCCTAGTCAGTCCATTCTGGGTCAAATTCATTTAGTTGTTTAGTCCAAAATACTGCTGCTTATTGATTCCTTATGGGTGACTGTATCCCAGGAAACTGCATCCCCTGCAAGGCTGATTTGCTAGACACCCAAGAACAATCCATGATTTTTTTTTTCCCCAGAAATGGTAAACTGAGGCTGTACACAAGCACACTTCAAACAGCACACAGGAACCCAGCCTGGCTCAGAGGGGTCAGCAGGACCTCTGACTGAGGTGTTGCTGCTGGGGCAAGTGAGATCACAGATAACTAAAAAGGGAGAATTACCTTTTTTGCGCAGAAGAACGCTGGCATGTTTCCGTCCATTTCTGTTTTCCACGTGACACGTGTAGTTGGCCAGGTCTGCCTCCTCTACAGCATCAAAGATCAATGTCAGCTCCACTTCTTTTTCTCCAAGATGTTCTCTGAGGAGTCTGGAAGGAAGGATACAGCCTTTGCTTTAACTGATAGAATACGGATGGCAGATTCCTAAAAGCACTGTGATTTCTCAGAACAAGAAAATGTTCCTTGGCCTCTGTCACTCCTGGAGAAGGACTTAAAAGGAGACTCATGTTGCCTGAAAGAGGCTTCACAGAGGCATTTTTCATGACCACCAGAAGGCTTTTTCTCATGCCATGTCCAGTGAGGAGCTGAACCAAGTGCAGGAAGAGTGGCCATGAGCACAATGGTTATGTGTGACTTCTTTATACTGGCTCCATCAGAATTAAATGCTAAAAACAATGCTTCTTTTAAAAGAAAGTGACAAATATCCATTTTCCAGAAGCAGGATGTCCTACTAAGCCATCAGCAAACAAATTACAGGGCAGTTGAAAGGCTGGGTATTGAGATGCATTTTAATTCAGTCTGGAAAATCAACAAAAGGAGCTGTGGTACCCTCTGGAATTTTCCTCTGTTTTCTGGGGCTAGATCCTGACTTTTAAGGGGAACAGTGTCAGGAACAAGAACTCTCTGCTCTTTTGAGAGGAAAGAGGAGACATGCAAAATCCCCACAAATGGAATAAAAGTTCTAGCAGACTTTCAGGCCAGAGGTACAGCCTTTTCATGTCATTGTTCTCATGTGAACATTAAAAAGAATGCAAAGTAAATGCAAGTTTTCTGCTGCTGACATTAAGCCTAAAAATACAATACCCTATTCTCTCAAAAGGCTTATCACTTGCTCAAGAAAAGGTTGCTGCTCCTTTGAACAGGGAAATGTAACGTCATGTAAAATCCACCAGGTTAATTTGATCCTGTTTGTGTAATGCTGCACAAGAGGGCAAACAGAAAATGTGGGGTGCCCTCACAGTCACCTGTGAACTCACCACTGTACGTGGTCCTTCAGTGAGTCTGTTCTCTGAAAACACTGTGTACAGCACTGTGAGGTAAAGGTATAAATAAAACCCAGGTTCACCAAGAAAGAAACATTTTCTCCTGAGACCTAAAGGAGGAAACTGGACAGGAAGAGAGGAACCAGAGTGCTGCCTGCTCTGGGTGGAAACTGCTGCTGGAGACATGCACAGGTGTCAGTAATGGCAAACCCCAAGCTTCTCCACCACAAACCAAAGACATTTTGTGTACACATGTTTCCTTATGTACATGATTTCACATGACACCCATGGAACTCCAAACAGATAGAAAACAAATCACAAGACAAGTACGAGGACACTGGACTAGACAATCAAAAATGCAAGACTGAGTGCTATAAACACATCTCTGCAGTAACTCAGAAGAGGCATCAGAGCACTCACAACTATTCAGCCTCTTTCACTGTGGCAGCATGACTTGCAAAAAAGCAAGTGTAAAACATTAGTTTAAAAACAGGATGTGGGTGTATGTGTCTGCATGTGTGTTGCATTTGGAAACTCAGATTGCATCTTTTTTTTTCCAAATTCACTCTCATTGATTGTGGTTTGGGGTTTTTTTTGGCTTTGTTTGTTTGTTTGTTTGTTTTTGTTTTTGGTGGTTTTTTTTAATTCTGGTCTAGTGGTGAAATAATGGCAGAAAGGTTGAATTTGCATAACTTCTGGTCAGAAAAAAACCTCCTCATAAAGCCTGGTCCCTTTGCATACTCATCCTACATCACTGGGAGAGAGATAAATCAGTTCTCATTGAACTATTTCTGTTATATCTATGTAAAGACCCAGGAAACCCCCTCTTCTCTGCTTGTGAACAGTATGCCAAACAACTTTTGGTCTACAAATCATGCTGCAAGGAACAATATAATCATTAACAGAGAAGATATCTGGGAAACTAATCTGGAGCACTCTGCCAATGTTCAACTCTTCTTGTTTACTGTAATCAGGATATTTTACACAGGAAAAGAAAATGGAGACAGGTTACAACTAAGATAAAATAAACTGTTATTTTTATCTATATCTAAACTACATGTATGTAAGATAAAATAACTGCTCCCCAACCTAAATTTAAATTATACATGGTCAGCTAAAGAGTAGCTTTCATAAAAAGAATATCCAATATATTTGGATTGAGATTTTTTTTCTACATGTCTCCTAATACCAATTTTTAGCAAGAGAACTTTTTAGAGAGGGATCTATCATGAAAATGACAACAAACGTTTAAGCATTATGTTGGCAGCAAAGTGTAGAGAGCTCTTAGTGGTGTTGAACTTTTCATTCCTGCTTTTTCATTTTTCTTCTTTTTTTCTTCAAACCATTATCTACACTCAGAAATGCACAGTTAGTCATCTGTATTTTTTAAATAATTCCATTAATTAATTAATTAATTGTTGTGGTTGCTTCAGAGAGCATGGAGCACAATATTTTGGGGTTAGAAAAGGAATAAAATATCAGCAAATAAAACCAAGGTGCAACAGCATTTGCTACACACCCAGAAGATGAAGCACCCATCTGAGGTGCGGGAAACTTCACCAGCATCACTGTCAACACATGCCAGCTCCCACAAGTTGAGAAAATAATAAATCACTCTTTCTGGGTTGCTGAACAAACTGTAAGAATAATTACAACATTTAATGCATAGCTAAATCAATGGTACTTGACAACTCACAACAAAAAGGATGGAAAGAGAGAAACAAAAGGTTGGTGATGTAAAAACAACACTCAGTGCCTTCTTTTTCTTCAGGCTGAAGCATTTTATTTGATCTGAAACAAAACATTTTGTCTAGTGAATAATTTTCAGGCAAGAATATGAATTTTAAAAAGGAAGTGTCATTACAGAATAGAAATGCTTTCTTTGAAAATTATGCAATAGTTTAGATTTTTCAAATCCTTGGCCATATTTTCCCAGTGCCTGTATGCACTAAGTTGAATCTGAATTTAAAACATTTTTACTTTGAGACCGTATTTTCCTAAAATTTTCAGTCTTTTTATGACCCCAGATACCACCAAGGCCATAAGAAATCTTCACTTTGGTCTCTCTGCAAGACCAAGGCATTAATTGCAAACCTTTGCTAACCTGCATGAGATGTGGGACTTAGCAAAAAGTAAATTTCATTCTTTATAAAGCTGAGGATCTGGACTGGGAGCAGGGTTATGAAGTCTAATCCTTTCCTTCCACTCCTTAACAACAGGCTGCTGATGAAAGCACAGATCTGTGTGTACACAAGCACCTCTCCAAAGCAAAATCATTTAACTGGCAGCACGACAGAGACCTTCCCTCTCACTTTCCTGCGTTGTGTTTCTTGTTCTCTGCCCTGAATTTATCTGCTTGAGTAGTATAAGCTTTTCAGGAGAGGGCTGTTGCTTCCATACCTCTCTGCAAAGTACCCAGCACATCAGCCAGGCAGCTATGGGAGCTCTGCCTCCTACCCCTAGCACCCCCTCCTAATAGAAAACAACATCCTCATCTTGTCTGAGCGTTTCATAACCATCTGTTGACTTCTGTGGGTGATAAATCAATCATAAGAAATAAGGCTGCCATTCAAAATGTCTCCATTCACCTCTTTTCATGCCTCTAGGATGAGTTAAACTATTTATACTTTAAAAATGGACAAGAGAGACAAAACAAGGACAAACGTACTTTACAAGATGAGCATTATGACTATTCTGCAGTGTTGTCTGAAGAAGAAGAAAAAAGCAACTCAGAGCTGGCTGAGAGACCAATATTTATGTCTGAAAATACTTTGCCATGGCAGAGAGCCGGTGTTGAAATTTGCTGTGGGCTGCTTTGATAATTAGGTACAACTGACAACTCTGCAGACATGCTTAAAGACTCTGATTCCTTCTTTAATTACTCTGGTTCAGTTTATGTGACATTTTTATTACTGCTGTGAAAAACACACCTGGCAAGCAAAGCCTCTTCCTCCTTTCCCCCCACGCATGTCTAACACCTGGGGATCTTAATTCAAGGGAAGGCAAGAAGGCAGCTCAGACAGGATGTCATTGCCTCCAAATCCTGCAATGCTGATGAGTTACATTTTATTATGAGGCTTTGTAAAAAGGTCTAATAAATACTGAAAAGCCCAGAGCTGCACAAATATTACTCTTGGTGAAGTGTGCTTTCCACAGATTTGGTTTGAACAGGAAAGCTCAGGTTACATGCATCCTTATTTTAGTGCTTTCATGGAGCACAGTGAGTGCTTACTGTGCACACTGGGGATGGGTGGTTTGTGCTCTGACACATCATTCATTTGCAAACCTGAACTCTCACCTCACACAGAAAATCCAGCAACACAATGGATAGGGCACAATCTGGGGTAAGGACAGCACCATAAAGTCAGAGTGCTACTAAATTTATGAACTAATTCAAGAAGAGGGATGCAGAGTTAAAATGTACCAAAGGAACAGCCCATGGAGTATCTTGTTCTGGTTGTAGCAATCCTGTATTACTCTTAGCTTCCCAAAATGAAATGTCCTGGTAATACCACAGAGAAGCAAACTGATTAAAAAGGCATCTAAACCACCAAGTTCATGGCTCATCAAATTTGAAATACACATGACAATTTTTAAATACATCAATAAATACAACTGGGTGGAAAATGTGAGCTGCCTCAGGGCACGGACAAGACAATTAGTGCTGCTTAGTTCCCCTGAAGCAGCATACCTGTAATGGAGCACAAAACCAAGGGCTGTTATGGGCAAAAAATCATTTGCAAAAAGTCACCACTTCAGTTGCCATAGCTACTTCTAAATAAAAAAGGGATGGACTGGGGCACTGCTGGTAATGGTGCAGTATGTTTTGGAAAATGCTGTTTTAAATGCTGGCAGTGATCACAGGAGATTAGGTATGTGATATGTAGCTTTGCTGAAGAGAAGATTCACCAAGTTGTGAAGGATCTGTAAACTGAGTCAAAGCACTTTAGTGGAATGAGAAAAGTGACTTGTCACAAATTAATTTGAAACACGAATGTGCAATGAGATGGAACAACAAAGGACAAGTAACAACCTTTTCAAACTCAATTTCACTAATAAATGTACATAAAGGAAAAGTTTAGAAATGTGCTAAAGCTGGAGCACTCTTCAAATACAAACCTCAAATTGTCCTGATGCAAAGGAAAAACATAACCAAAATCACTCTGTTCATATATATGCACAGAAAGAGAACACAATGTCATTATGTTCTGATTACTTACAAGGGCAGTAGTTTCCAATAATTGCTTTTGGTGGTCAGAAGCACAAAAGAGGACTGTACAATGGCAATATAAGATAAATTTAATCTGTGTGCAATTAAGTATACCTTAATAACTTGTGGCTAAATGGCTGATAATAATGGCACACTATTGATCAAGCAATAGAGCAAAGGGACCTCTCTCCACTTGCTCTCCAAAATCACCTTTACAAGAAACAAAAAACCTCAGACATGAGATTAAAAAAATGTGCACTGGTAAGTGAAGAAACTTTGGCTTTCTTTATAATCCATATTCATTGTATCATAATCTATATTCATTGTATCTATAGGAGCTGGGACTATGGTGCCCATAGTAAAACTGTAACTTAGTTTTTGCTCAAAAAACAATGATCAGGTAATTATTAAGGAAAAGAACAAGGTGCTGTTAGGTGCAAATTCCATGGAAGTTCATGGGGATACAAGCGTATTTTCTCTACAACTTACATCAGATGATAACCAGCACCTGGAAAAAAGCCAAGAACAAGCTGGATATTGGACACAGCCACTCTCTTCTCTGCCTTCTGTGTTAAGCCTGGGGGAACAAACACTGCTTCTTGAAGGCTCTGGGTGAGGCACACTGAGAGCTGTATCACACACACACACAGCACGTCCAGGAGAAGAGAAAAAAGTGTGGTGACTTTGACAGGAGACCATTTGTCTTTAACATTAGCAGTGGTGCTGAAAGATTTAAGATTAACAGTGATGCTGAAATAGCTGTTATCTTGCCAAGGCAGGTCCCATGGGATGGCTGCAGTGGACAGCACCATTCCCACACAGGGCTAAAATCAACCCTGGAACACTCAGGAGATGCTTCAGCTACCAACCATAAGGGGAATTTGGTAACAGATTTTCAGGCACATACACAAGATACTTTGTCTTTAGACTGCACTCACTACAGAGGAGAAGGGAGCAACTCACACAGCGCTGGCTCCAAGTCATCCATCACTCTTTGGACAGAAAATTACTCCCACTTTCAATTAAAAACTTGTCAACCCAAAAGCTTGTGGGACACACAGCATTTTTAATAGTAAATAATCCAAAAAGTACCTGACTTCTCCTTCTCTTATGTGACCTTCTAATTCTTCTATGAATTTTTCCCCTTTCATCCAGTAGATCATGGGGCCTGATTCTCCACTGAAGCCAAAGAAAGCTTTGCAGGCCACAGTCAGTGGGTTTCCTGAGGACAAAAGGAAGAGAGAAGATTAGAGACTTTGTCATAACTACCAGTGAGATAATTATTAGAAGAAATATTAACACCTCAGATAAACCTCCTTATGAAAACTTGGAGGGGGAAAACAAAAGAAAGAGTAACTATAAATCATGGGAAAAAGAGTGACACTGATTTGGATCTAACAGGAAATAGCTGTAAAATGAAACTCTGAGGTTATCCACAATTTAATTTTTCTGAGAAAAATAGTACATGAACAATGAGAAGGTATGGAAATGGTGGCAACATAAGGTGACACCAGACTGTTTGTTAAAAACAAAGAGGTGACTCCCCTGTCAGACTCCTGGGATCTCCACCAAGACTAGAGATTTGTCCCTAAAAGGTAGGTAAATCACTGAATGACTGCTGCTTATCCACCCATAGGACAGAGGAATGACTTCTTCCTCACTTAGATAGAAATCAAATGATAATCAAGCCTTGGTGAGCTGCTCAGAGAGCTTTTTAAGATTCCCAAGAAACACATGATACCAGTCAGCTTAACACTGATGTTTCTGTCAACAGGCTTTTGGCTAAAGACCAAACTTCAAGGCATTATTCAAGCAATAGAGTAAAGAATTCCTCCTTTCACCTCTGCAAAGATTAAAAAAAAAAAAAATAGAACTTAGAAATGAAGTAAATTTCTGTTCTCTTCAAGAATTCAGCATTTAACTGGGGGTTTTTTTGGTTAAAGTTTTACCTGTTCTAGGTAGCCCAGGACTGTGCTTAAACTGCCTGGACAGATGGTTGTTTGCCTGTAGAAGAAAAAGGAAAAGGAAAAGAGGAAAAAGAAAAAGAGAAAGAAAAAGGAAAAAAGAAAAGGAAAAAAAAAAAAAAGGCGGAAAAAAAAGAAAAAAAAAAAAGAAAAAAGGAAAAAGAAAAGAAAAAAAGAAAAAAACCCCAGACAAACAAACCAAAAAAAATCCAAAAAACAATCAGAAAGACCTCCAGCAAGTCAGGAAATTTGGAAGAACTATGCCCATTCCATCAGTATGCACACACAGCTGCGCTACCCACTTTTCTTTGCCTGTTTTACTTCACAGAGGTGCTCTGGGTTATGGAGCAGGTGTAGAATCAGCAACTCAAGCAGGAGAACAGGCCTGATTTACTGTCAGTGGAGACTCCTGTTGAACCTTTCAGGGCTTCAATCAAGCATGGAAAGCCTAAATAATGAATTTTACTGTACTCGAAAGAAATGTTTTATTATGTCAGGTATTCTCCATGTCAGCAGGAGACTCTCTTGGCTGAAATAGAACAGGCCTACACTTTTCAAGGAGGGGCTACCCATTTGGAGCACACCACTTGGCTGAGCATGGACTAATGGTTTCCCATGATTGAGTTATTGCGCCTTAATCATTCACCTCTTGCCTGCCCAGGAGTGATAACTTGCTGTGTGCACGCTCAGAGCACATCAGAGCTGTGTGTTAAAGTGCCTTTGCCTAAACCCCTGTAGAGCTGAGTCAACCACTTGCACTTGTCTATCTATTATTCCAGTGCCCAATTTAAGACATGTCTAAAGAGTCTGATTAGACAGGAAGCACAGCACTCCCAGCCACGGAAAATCAGTTGCCTTTAAATTGTTTCCAAGTCAAGATCCAAAATTACAAGTCCTTTTGAAACATTAGGATACAGCAAGAAAAGATTTAAAGGCTGCACTTGAGTCTCTGTTTCTCAAATAGCAAAAGACAAAAATGGAAAATGTTTATCCTGAAAATGTTTTCCAGACTCTTTCATTATCTCCATATTCACAATGAACTCTGCCACCACAGCTGGCCCCTGAACACGTGGAGATGCTGGCAGATTACACAACTAGAGCAGACACACAAGGGAGAAGAAGGGGTGGGTATTCAGTTATCTGCACATCTCACAACACTGACAACCATCAGAGAAAGTTCCAAACTTCACTAACTGAGGAAGAGTCAGAAACACTTCCAGACAGACATTTAATTCCACTACAAGCTCACCCAGCCCTGTGAGGTGCTGTGTCCTCCATGTAGAGGGGACAACTGGAGCCCTTGGCTGTATCCACCTCACCTTTTCCCAAAATGCTGAATGCTTGCATGGTGTGAGGTCTTTTGTGTTGCTTGCCTTGGAGTCACAATACACATATTTTCAAATACCACTTGGTGATTCCTAGCATGTGGCTGCTCAATCCATGCTTGATATTAATGGAAAAAGACATTGTAGCAATGTGAAAAAGAAAAGGGACAGGCAAGGCCTATCAGCATTGACAGTATTTGCCCTTTTCCTGGCACACCATGCTGGGCAATAACTGTTACAGGCAAAATATCTTACAGAATGTTCTTCTCCTCAAACCAGCAGATTTTTACTTAAAAAACAAGCCCTGAGAAATGAAAATATCCCAAGGTGAGACTAAGATTTCTATATATGCAGGGTAAATACCCTGAGGTAATGATGTCTGGTTTGAAAAAATAAGAAGTTTTCTACACAGATAGGAAAACTTTAAAACCCCAGCTGTTGGTAGACAGCTTCTGTAATAAACAAGCCTAATATAAAGCATCAGGAACCTTTACCATGACAACCTGCATGCTCTGAATGTGCCTGGGCAGATCCATTTCCTAGCTTTGCCACCAGGGAAACAAGCAAAATAAACTAATACTATGAACAGAAAAATATGGAGTGGGTTTGTATTCTCAGCTCAAAGTTTGCTACCAGCAACACCTGAAAAACCCCACAGTCCATCTCATCTGCAAACCCACCACTGATCACAGGGTGGCATAAACAACTTTTTCTCATGGAACAACTCGTTTTTATCTCAGTAGCAGAATGATGCAGGTCTGGGTTGACCTGATCTGTCCTGGAGTGGAAGGAACTTGGGGCTTGATGATACTTCAAGGGCCCATCCAAACTCAAACTCTCACTTGGAGTTCTGATTCTCCTCAAGCTGGTAAGGACATCTCACTCTGGTGTAGCTGTCTGGTTTATAACTCATCACTCCTTTTGCCTCTGGAAGTGGGGCACCATCAGAAAGGTAACACTGACTTCCTTGCAGAACCACTTCATCTCCCAAAATAAGCACCCATATGGAAAAGTAAGGGATATTTCTCCTCTCCTGCTGTATCATCACAGAGCTACAGCAGCAACCTGTTACTACTGGTGTTCAGGGAACTCCAACCAACTCCCAGCCAGAAAGATGTTTCACCACATTCTCCCCCAAATACAGCAATACTAAAAACGAGGCTGAATTCTGTGGTCCCTAAATGTGTCCTTGAATATGTGGAGAAGCAGGCACTGAGCATGGAAAGTGCCCCTTTCCAGGTCCTGGTTTTAGGGCTAGCTTCCAAGCCATGCAATATTACACTGAGCCACAGTTCCAGGCAGAAGGAACTGGCAGGCAATTTGTAACTCCAACAATTCATCTTGGGAAAGGCCAAAACTTTTGCACATCATTACTGCCATTCTGCATGACCTTCAGTAGTTCCACTGCTAATGGTCTCATTAAGAAATATTCCCCTTGCATCATTTAATTTACAACATCAAGATTCCTAGAATGAATAGTATCCTGAAAGTTTTCCATTTACAAATGGTTTCTGTTTAGACCAGATAGCCATTTCAGATGCCTTTTTACTTAATTAAATAATTTGCTGAAGAACAGAGAAAATTATTAGTGAATTTCTAACGAATCTACAGTTAAGACAGTGTTTGAAGGAACAAGGAAAGAAAGTAGAAAACTTGTTTGCAGACATCGCTGAGTCTTCTGCTTTGCTGAGGTCACATTGAAACAGTAAAGGACCAGGTTCAGCTGAGGTCTCTGCTTTAGCTTTTCTCCCTACCTTGTCAGTCAAGCAAGCTTGTTGCAAACTCCCAGCTGATAAGACACAACCACTGGCAGTAAAAAATTTTATTGCTAAATCTTATTGTACAATTTTCGCTTGTCCATTTTCACAGCAAATCTGTGTGAACTCTACCATACATTCAAGCAACTTTTTTTCTGGCAAAGAGAATTACACCTAAATCCAATTATTGAAGAAAAAGAGCTGCCTGATAGGAGTAATCACTGCCAGTAGAGTACTGGCTAATGATGGGAAAAGGGTCTGCAAAAGAATTTAGTCAGGAATGGTTCAGAATGTGCTTAATGCAGGGTCAATATGCTTCGACAGAGAATCACAAATTCTACAACACAATTTCTCCTGAGTGACACATGCTTCAAGCATAAAGTAAATGAAGCTTAAAATACCTAAAAGTTGTTCTGTCTTTTAAAAACTTAAATGCCATGGCTGGGTGACTGACCAGCATAGAAGACAAAGGCTCTTCACATCTGGCTTATGCCAAGGCATTTCTCTGGATTTTTTTTTTTTAATGCAAAGTGATAGTTTGTTCTTCTTCACTTGTTTTGCACAGGCAGGTGTATTTTGTGGCTTTGAAGCCCACATCAGAGAACGTACTTCTAGCAAATCAGACTTACAGAGCATACCATCTCAGAGCAACCCCATCAAGCAGCCAAAATCGTCTGTAAATCCTTGAGTGCTATGTTTTTTTTCCCATGGCTTGAAATATGATTTTTTTTCCTTTTATCTTGTATTTTTGTGCCAGATAAAATACTGCCCTCAACGAGCCTGAACTGAAGCAGATGAGCCTTCCCAACTAGTGGCAGAACTGACTGAAAGTGTCAAAGGCCTCCTTTTGTACTAAGCAACATCAAAATCAGACCTGCACACGTTGTTAGCTGGATTTACATCTTCCCCTCCAACGGGGTGCTAATCCACTGCTTTCATCTACTGCAGGGTTGTGTGCTGCACACATGGAGGGACAGAGGAGTGTGCAGTGCTGCCACCAGAAGGTCATTCCATCACTCCAAGCCCCTTTTATCCCGTATATGTATTTATATCTATATCCCTTATATGTATTTGCATATTGGAGCTTCTCTCTTGATAATGGTGCTTGTGTCTCTTTCCCTCTAAGACTAGGAGAGAACTCTGAGCGCTGCCAAATGAGCAGCTTCCCACTCGACACATGCAGATGTTTTGCAGGCACTTCATGGGCTTTGTTTCTTTCATTTGCTGAGACAGAGGACAAAAAAAGCAGGTTACTTAGCACTTCTCAGTAAGTGTATTCTGCAGGCTGTCTGTAGAATCGAAGCTGACTTTCCAGGCTGTGAGGTTTGCAAGGCAAATCACCATGTCACTGACAAGAACATTATTGTTCTAATGTGCTTTACAAGTGCTAGAAAGTGGCCAAAGAGCAGCAGAGTGATTTAAATTCCCCTGGCAAGGCAGGCTGGGTTGTATACAACCCTGACTTAAAGAACACATTTCCTTTTCTTTCAGAAGGACATCCTGGATAAGAAGATACGGGAGACAGAGCTTATGCCTGCAATTTATCCACAAAACAATGCCAGGGGCAACACAGACCTTGACTCATGAAAAACAATCTCTGTGTGTGGTATTTTCTACGCAGTTAGCAGAGAATGTCAATTGTCTCCAAGTGCCCTGCAATGACTCTGAGCTGCTCTCCTGTGCTGGGCAGTGACAGCAGAGCCAGCAGCAGATGGAGGGGCTGCAGCCCAGCCCAAACCACGGCCCTGCCTTGGCTGGCTGCTGTGACACCAGGCTGAGCTGCTGCTGGGCATGTGAGGGTGGCCACGGCAGCAAATGGTGCCCACACAAGGTCACCCTTGCAATCAGAGCCCAGCCCTGTGGCTGAGCTGCTGAGCACAAAACCTCTGCCCAGGGCTCACCACTGTCCTAGAGCAGTCAGGAGTATCTGCAGCTGCAGGGGCAGCTGAGGCTGTGCTTGGGCTTTGCTTTGTCCCCCAGCACAGCTGATCCCTGTTTCCCAGTCCCCTCCCAATCCACACCTGCAGCACCACTCACACATCAGAGGCTTCAGCCTCTGTTCCTCTCATCTGCTTTGGTGGCACTGAAATTCTTCACAGATTTACCCATTACTGAATTTAGGCAACCCCCCCCCACAAAAACCACAGGTACATTATCCCTTATTGTCCCCTGGCCATATCCCAACACCCCTTGATCAGAGGTTCCATGCTTTGTTTTGTTCAACAAGATCAATAAAGACAGTGCTAATTATTGTACCTGGGCTTCTCTTCCCTCCTCTTTTACCTGGATATTCTACAGAATACAGACCTAGCTGTGTGCTAAACCATGTTATCCCATTTAGGTAAAAGTCTCATGAAGTTCAGTGACTAGTTTGAGAATTACTGGATCCAGTGAAAATAAAACATACTCAAACCAAATTATTTTCCCTCGTAAAAAAACCATAATTACAGAAAATTCTATAATATTTCAAAATTCTATTCCAGCAGCCAGTAGATTCATGACTGGATATGAGCCTTCCAAACATTTGCATAATTAAAGCTCAGCCAGGAATTAATGAACTGAAAGCATTTTAAAGAAAATTAAGAAACCTGCTAGGGGTAGTGATAATAATTTTCTTAATAAGATAAATTTATAATGAAATCAAACCAAACTAGCCTCCAGACATTCATTTCATAGCAGTTTAAGAGCATTTGAAAGCACACCCATATAATATACATATTTTATTAGATTTAGTCTCCAGGTTTTTAAAAGGAGCTTAGAAGAAGACTAAAGGAGGTGCTCTTCCCCTAAGCAAGGCCCTGTGCTGTGAGCTGCACATGCAGCCACTACAGTAATATTCTGGCACCTGTAAGGATGTGCAGAAAAAATAAATGGCGGTAGAACATAACTTAGAGTAAGTTGGCTCTTCACTCATATAAGAACTTTCTGACAAAGGCAAGTCTTTGGCGATCAAAAAAAAAAGGGACTGGCAAAAACTCAACAAGAAAAATGCAAGAGATCTTTAGTTCTTTTTTTTTTTTTGTCCTGTGTAGTTTGTGATCTTAATTTTGACTTTCTTTCTTGCTCTGCTCCTATTTCTTATGCCCCGAGACATAACAAAACACACAGCCATGAGATATTTGTGTTTTTCTGTCTCACTCAAGTGAGCAAATAGCACATATAAAAAGTAGGATAAAAATAACAGTAACAGCAAGCAGAACTCCAAATATGAAACAAAGCAACTAAGCCTCTAGACAGTTTGTTGCCAAGTCAATGCATTTGCTGTCATTCCATATAGCCCCAACTGTTGCTAATTTAAATCACACAATCATGACCCACTGCAAGGGCTGCTTGTGGGTTTGGCTATTGGCTGTAGCTCCCGCAAAGGGAGAAAAAGAAAACTAAAAAACACACACAAGCCTGAAATGTTGCTGATAAAAATTTATCAGATGCTCCAAAAATGAACCAGTCAAAGCAAAATCACCTAGAGCAGGTTTCTGAAAAAAAAAAAAAAAAATTCCAACTGAAAAACATCCAACTGCTACCTCTCCTGCCTCACCCCCCAAAAAGTTAACCTCACCTAAAACCTGTAAAATCCTTTATCCCATTTTCGGAACTGCCTTGGGGTCAGAATTTAAAATCTTAGGCACTGAGAGCTCAGGTGTAACTGGAAGTCAAGGATTTTAGCTTTTCAGTTACAACGACAACAGATGCTTAGTGGGATTTCCAGAACCAGCTTGACATCTGCCTTGTGCTGGCTTTAACTTGTGCTCAATGCTGGGGTCCTTCTAAAAATCTCATTTCTGTGCATTTTGAGGCACAGAAACATTATTTAAGGGAAATGCCCTGAATGCACCTGGAAAATGTGCCCTTGTTGGGGTGTCCCAAGGTCTGGGGCAGCCCAATGGCAGCAGAACAGTGACATCCAGAGCAAGGTGAACTAAGCAGAGAGTGCAATTGGAACAAATTATCCCTCTCTGGCCCAGGCATGGCCCCATGCCATCACAGCCATCATCTCTCCCACTGCTCTGAGAGAAGAGCAGGAATTATTCAGGGAACATTTGCTTCCTTAGATTACTGTCCCACAGTGGTAAGGAGGAACAGCCAACTCTTTCTTTGAGCTACAAAGAGATGGACCACAAAGAGATGCTCCTGTCTCCTCACATCAATTGCTGGCTAGAGGGGAGGAGGATCCTACCCTCACATTGCTGCTTCTTGCTAGCTTCAGGAGTTTCCAGCTCTCCAGCTTGCCCCTGAATTGAATTTTCTATGGACATTCTTGTGTTACATTTCAGTTTCCTGAGCAAGTGCCTCTTGATCTTCTTGGGGAGAAAAAAGATGAAATCCAGCATCTCTTTCTCGAGATTTACTTGGCTTCAAAAGAAAGGAATTACATGGAGTGCCATCCTAACTGAGTACTATTGCCACCAATGTGGCCAAAATCTGAACTCACAGGAGTATGTGCTGGGTATCCAGCCACACATCTGAGTGAGTCCCCACTTAGGAGGCAGAGGGTACAATCAAAATTGCCAAGGAAACCAGCTGCAGACAGCAGCAGGCCGAAGAAATCACACTAAACCTCTTTTAACTTCTGTGTTGACTTTTAAAAGAATGATAAACAGCCCCGAGACATTGACTATAGAATGGATAATCCTTCACTGAGAAAGAAAAATGCGAATTCAAGCTTCTGCTTCATGCTATGGATGCCCTGCCTTGATAAAACCAAGTTACACTTGTGTATGTCTGAATCTAAAGAGTCAGCTGGGGTATTTTCATATGCAGTTTGTGACTGTTCACTCAACTCCTGCTTAGGTTTTGGCTACCACAGCTCATGTTAAGGCCAGATATATGTTGGGAGCAGCACCATGAGGTCAAAGACAGCAGGAGAGGTGGCCAGACAGAAGCCCCATGTATCATTACCACCTCATGTACTATTATCACCTCAAATTGCTGTTTTGCCACTATCCTTTAGCAATTCCCTCAGAATCCACTAGCTTATGGAAATGGTATGGACCAAAACCCCAGGCTGGGGGATATAAAATGTCAGTTTGCCCAAAAAGCTTTTGAAGCTGGTACAAGGGCAACTAGACTGCTGACACTTCCATACTTCCTGCAAGGAGTACAAAGGAGACACCCACAGCCTCACAGAGGAGGAATGATGAGCACTCACTGTCAGGCAGGGTAGGTGCATGACATTGCAAATTATGAGTAATAAGTTCTGTATAAGTGGATTTACACAATAAACTTCTCTGGGCAAAGAGGGGATTGAGCCCTTTTGTCATGTTTGTTTATTGTATTTCCTAATTAGCCTATGAGATAAAGTTTGAATCACAGAGTATGTTGCTCTGTAAATTTAGATGGTCTGAACAGACTCTGACTTCAGTTTTGTGTAAATATATTGATGAAAACCCTAATTCTCTCTGAATAGCTTACTAATTTCTCTATAGTGCCCTGAAGCAGGTTTGTAGGGCCAGAAAAGTTACTGTGGTTAACCCAGTATCATCTTGATGCAGGTATTTTGATGTTAGCCAAGTCCTTTCCCCTCTCTGCTGCCATGGTCCTGACAGCACAGGAGAAAGGGATGGGAGGGCTAAGAAAAGGGTGCAGACACAAGAGGCAGCAACTGCTGCAAACTTCTTATTTCTCCAGCTTTCCCAGCCTTCCTAACATAAATGAAATGCAGTGGTGGATCTTGGTCAAGGGGATGAAGAGACAGATTACAATCCCCTCTGATAATGAATTAACCACAACTGTCACCTCATCTGGCCTCAGCTGTGCAGGTGGCTTCTATCCACAGGGGACAGGACTGCCCATGATTTGTGATAAGGTGACCCAAGCTCCCACCTCCCTGCACAATGGGACCAACAGGGACACAGCCACTGAGATCAGCTTGTACCCAAATGAGGACCTACAACTGTCTGATGTGCTAAAAACTCAGCAATGCCCAAACATTTTGCTGAATACGGGGAGGACTCCCTGTTGGCTAAATTTAAGCACATATTAAAGTGCCAGGCTGAGTAAGGGCAACAGTGAGTTCAAAAGAAAGACTACATTTACAAAAATATTTACATAAAATACTTACAAAAATATTTACAAAAAACAGAGCAATGTTTTCTCCAAGCTAAGCCCAGTAAATAATAATTCCCATTTATTATTTATTTAAATTTAGAAATAACATTCAGGAAGAGTAGGAACCTGTATTTTGCTTACTGAGTAAATCAATATTATTCATCTGTTGTACAATAAAGAACCAACAGGGAAGTTCAATCTCCCACAATTTGTAAAAATTTAAGGGCACATTTTTATTAGTCCTTATTGTTAAAAAAAAAAAAGTCATGATAAAGCTCCAAACAAATAATATTAAAGGGGACAATATTTTTAAAAATGTCAATCACACAGAATACTCAGAGTTTCACATAATGTTTTTCCTGGTTGGTTGGTTGGTTGGTTGATTGGTTGGTTTTTGGTGTTTGGAGCTTTTTTTCCCAAAATCTTAGGTTAAGAATTTTTTAACCGAGACATAAGACTTACAACAGGGACTTAATGATGCAACAGTCATAACAAATGTTATAAATTCAGACAAATTCTCAGAGTTAAAACCGAAGTTTTTGAAAGATACAGTGACATCTCCTTGTGCTCAGTTACTTGACACACAATCTATCACAGCCATGTGCCACATTTGAAAAGGACCTTGTTATTTTTTCTCTGACAGAGGTGATTTACAGAAGTCAATGCACTAATTGCCCTAAACCTGTTAGCAGTGAGGACTCAGATTTACCCTAAGCCTCTTGCCTTGCATTCAAGTGATGGTATTCACATTAACCACATATTAGATGTAATTTTAGTTGCACAGGAATAATCTAATCATCTCATTTTTCCCTAGGCGAGTGCCAAACTATGAATTCTGTAACTCAGAACTCCTAAATTCTGCCCCATCACTTTATTCCCACTGAATCTTCACACACAGTGAAGGCAAAACCCAATGGTTTCAATTTCCCTATATTTTATCCCCATAATTTACCCCTATTCTCAACATTGCTGATTGACAATAATTCAGAACAATCCAAAAATTAAAACAAACAACAAACCCCCCCACTTCCCTGGCCCAAGCTGAAACTTTTGCAAAGGTGAACTCTCTTTAAATTCATGGTGATGAGACACCCCACCTGCTTGCAGAGAAATGTGGGAATTCCAAGACTTAGGAGGAAAATCACTCAACAGCTGCAAAATTCTGCTGAATAAACAAGGAAGGAAGGAAGGATGTTTCTGCAAGGACTATCATTGGCATTCTGACGACAGCAGAAGGACAATAACAGTGCTTTTGGCTCAGCAGAGGTGCAGGGGCCAGCTCTGCTTTGAGAGGGGACAACTGAAACCAGAGCAAGCTACAGATACAGACCTGTCTGCATGGCACCAGCTTGTCCTACTCACCATCAGCATGGGATAAGGCAAAGTCCACATCTCATGTGTTTGTGGGACTACACTGGGAAACAGGGGAGCACAAATTCACCCTGAGGTGGTCCCATTGCCTTGCAATTTCCCAGGTGGTCCCAAGGCTATGGGAAATGGCATTAACAGGTCATACTGTGAGATGAAAGTGGGCTCAGAGCAAGAGATCCTCAGACCTCACTCTGATACGCAAAGCACAGGCAGGTTTAAGAAACCTTTTTTTGAAAGAATGAAACTCCCAAAACCTATTGAATAAATAAATGTTCTTCATCACTACCCACACCCCCCTACCAGCCCTTGAGGACAGGCCTGTCATTCTCTAGACTTGCAGGAAGATGTTAGGAATTAGAGTCTGCAATCTATTGAGAAGAGGGAAGCTACATACCCTGCTGTGGGGAGCTCAGTGTGAATTTCCACCTTGTTATGAGCACATGTTTATTCAGTGAAGTCTCCTGAGAATTTAGTGTAAACCTATGTGGTTTATCTCAAAAATATCATCTGCTCTTGAAACCCAAAGGGGAATTAGGAAGCAGGGGCCCTTTGCCTACCATGTGGACAGTGCTGTCAGCCCTGTCATCCACAGCAGTGACCTGTCGGGCCCAGGTAAAAATTCAAGCCTGTCCTTTACTCCAGCATCTGGAAGCAGCTGTGCCAGAGCTCTTGGCAGACAAAGCTGGATTCCACAGAAAGCAACTTTGATTTTATAGAGTCCTAGAGCCTCAGAATGCCTCCCACCCCCCATCTTGCCCACAGTGGTGTTTGGATATAAGGCACTATCTTAGGAGCTCAGAGCAAGATCTTGAAAAAACCATCCTGAGAGAAAAGCTTTGCTCTTCTTTATTGCTCATCTCTTTTCTTAGCTGTGCAAGTGCCAAGAAGGAAATTAAGCTGCTCCCTGCAAGGTCTAATGTGAAACCTTGGCCACTTCAGTGTCAAGATTGTTATTTGAGCTTTCGTTCTAGTGCCAGAAATCTTTACCTGGCCTTCACCTCTGCGTTAACTGGAGAAGGTTAGAGGCTTAATCTTCTCTCCCCAGGGAAAGCTCCTGCTACCACTCAAAATGAAGCAAGGACCCAGGTAATTGCGCTTGTCTGGAAGTGTGATGGTCTAATTGCACACAGATGGGCAGGAGTGAGAGCAAAGGATTGGCCTTTAGAGATGTGCATCTGCTACCCCCCCGGAGCACTGAATAAAGCTGTGCCTGCAGCTAGCAGGCTGAGGCAAACCCTGTCCCCAACGTCCTGGCAATGTTTCTTTTAAGGATTTTTAAAGGGATTCTGGGTATGTTCTCAAAACCTCATGTAGCAATACCAAATAGAGACAAATATAACAGAAGAAACCTGCTGTACTCTGGAATGTATTTTCAAATTCAGGAAAGACACTATTTCTCCAGCACAGGGTGACATGAACATGGCAGTGCTTTGCTGTTATTTCCCACTCCAGCACCCAGGGGAATACTAGCTGAGGGTTCCCAGTGCAGGGTGATACCTGTGAAGAGTTGATATCTGCCCTGAGGGGGCTGTTGCTCTTTGAAATCAGAGAGGTTTTCCTCTAGGTCTTCTGCTGATTCTGCTGAGTATTAGAGACAGAAAAGCCTAGCTAAAATTTTCTCTCTGGATAATTGTCTTCTGTGCTGCCTTGTTGAGAACTAATATGTCTAAGCTAATTTCTTTTATTTCTCTGTCAAAACCATAACTCCTTCCTTAACTGATTCGTTCTTCTTCGGGCTAGGGCTCAGAAAAAGACAATCACTTACATTTGTCAGGAATCATATTGACTGAATATGATCCTCCCCTCAGCCCTTAACTCCAGAGTCAGCCCTCCTACAGCCTGACTCTCCAATACTACATCTGTGTTGACCCGGGAATGGATAGAAAGCTTCTTCTCTTGGGTGTGGTTTGTGTACTTTGGCATTTCACTGAAGGCCTCTTAATATTTTGCCATATATACTACAGCTGCTCTATTTCAGTCCAGTATTTCTCAGAAACCATTCCCTCCACTGAGTTGTGCAGGTATCAGGCAAGAGCCTGAAAGCAGAACTCCTTTGGGAAGATTAGGACAGATTTGTGCTCTGTGCTATCTATACCTGTGTCATTTCCCATTTCCCACTAGGGATAAGCTCACAGCTGAGCTCAGAGAATGAGCACAGACCCCTGCAGAACACTGTACTTTGAAATCCAGGATCCCTTGGGTAGTTATCAGCCAAACAGACCAAATAACCCTCACTATTCCCAAGAGCTAAACAAATTAGCTACACAGACAGTCCCACTTTGCTTCAGTCCGTCTAACGAAACCCTCTTTTAAAAACTCCACACAGAAACACAGCTCTGTTTGCAAACAAGTTTTCCTTTTTTTTTCCAGTGAGTTGCTGATTGTTTCTTATCTTCCCAACAGACAGAAAAGGCATTAATTACTTGTTATATTGACTCCTGTAGTACTAGTTTTTCAGCCCTATTAGATTTAATGACCCTTACAAATTTTCTGCTCCAGCTGTTGAGCTTCTCAGAGAGCTCTGGCCCCCACCCACAGAAAGGTAGAGCTCAGCTGCCTTTCACACCTCTGGGCAATGATTAGGGAAACACCCAACTGTGAGAATAAAAGGGACACCTTGTGGCCTCCCTAAATCCTAGGAGGGCTGCTTGCACAGTCACCCTGCTGGCACTATGCCTGCCCTGCCTGGAAGCAGCATTGCCATTCCCAAGGCTGCCATAGTGGAGCTCCTTGCCTGTCCTTCTCCAAAATAGGCTCAAGTTTCAACAGTGCAAGGGGCAGTGCTAATGAAGGCCACACTTCTCCAGAGAGGCTGGCAGGGGATGGTTGCTCTTCAGCTGCTGTCACCAAAGACAAGCAAGGAAAATCTGGCCCACACACCAGTGGAACAGCAAACCCATCACTGGCAGTGAATTTGCTCTGAGCTGGACCTACCAGGGAAGACACAGCCAGGGGAACCCCATCATTGCTGCCTGGCAGGATTAACGATGCCATGGCAGCAGTCTGCTTGTCCCTGCTGCCCACAGGCTTGGAGCAGAGCATGGGGTAGTGTATTGGGGTTCCCAATACCTCTGAGGGTCCAGCCCTTGCAGAGAAATGGCTTAAACCAATTAGTGAGATAGCATGATCTGATACGTCTTGAAAAAGCAAAAAGGTTTTAATAAGGAAAGAAAACAATACCAAAACAAAGAGAAAAGACAAGCACAGTATAGGGACAGGTCCCATGCACTTGCTACAACACCCTGAAAATGCGTGGAGGAGCAAAGGAGCAAACCTTTGCTCTCTCTCATTAGTACTCAATAGCCCAGGTGGGCTATTTGGCCCCTGGCCCAGTGAAATCAGCAATAGACTTTGAGCTACACTCTCCAAGCCCAGTCAATGCCTGTGCTGGCACTGAGCCAATTACTATGAGAAGAGTATGGACAGTTCTAGGTAAACTTCCTAAAATGTCTAGAGGAAATAGAACCCCCTTTCCTTATACAGGAATGCCCACTGGGGTGTGGGGCATGCCTTCCTATAGTAGTGGATGGCTCTTGGTGGTCCAGCCACCATTTCCTGCCTTCCCTCCCATGGACCCTGGGCCACCTGTGCTGCCACTGTGCTGGGCAGGCACTCGAGCCAACACATCTTTTCTTAATGGAGTTAAAGAAACTTCAGCCCTTCTGCACACAAACACTGCTCAAATGGGCCAGTCCCACCAGAAGAAGAGATCCCAAGCAGCCTCACCCCCTGACACTGCCTGCCCTACTTTTGTGGTTGGCTTTAGATGCAAAAGAGAGGAGACGTGACAGGCAGTTTATGGGAGATACTGATTGCTGGCACCCTGCACTTTGCTTTTGTCATGTCAAGTCATCTGCAAGCTGCTCAGAGCCTCTGTGATGGTGCTCTTTGCTTGCTCACATGGAAATGAAGTGAAAGCTAGGCTGACATGCACGACTGTGCAGAGAGGCAAATGCAGAGCCTGAGTTGCACTTCCACCAAATCTGAGCCCCTGAGCCTCACCAGTGCCTGGGGAAAGTCTGTTTCACAGAAAGAAATTTCACTTTGGACGACAGGAAGACAAGGTTTATGTAACCTCAAACCCAAATGCAATCAAAGGCGTGTGAGTTGTCCAACAGAATGCTGCTGCCTGCCCTGCTTTTGTCTGTGCTTTTCCTTCCTCTGTTCCTGGCCACCCTGAGGCACTTCACAGGTGACAAGTCACCACCCTGATGGTCACTTGCCTTTAGTGTGAGCCAGCTTGGTTCATAGGGCAGGGTAACCTGAGTGTCTGGCTGGGTGTAAACAGGACTTATCTGGTGGGCCAGCAGCTTTGCCAGGGGTTGGTGGGTTGTATCAGGGACTGAAGACACCTGTTGGTGTGCATCCATCCATCCATCCATCCATCCATCCATCCATCCATCCATCCATCCATCCATCCATCCATCCATCCATCCTCAGACTCTCCCTCTGCCTCTCTTTCCTCATCTACCCCTGTACAAAGGAAAGGTGACTTTTTGCACAGTTTTTCCAATACATCACTCAACCTATGAAATGTGAGCTGGGGTAACTGAGAGAAACATCAGAAGTACATGGACACTGTAAGTCTTTCCAGAGCATGATGTGACCCATTTTAGCTCAATCAGAAGTATCTTAACTCCCCCATAGCCCCCACAATATTTTCATTTTCAATATGCTGAATTTCTAGAAAAGTCTAGTTTTCAGTAATAGCAAAGTATTCTTTTAATAAAATGAAAATATATCTTTACTCCCAAGCAGAAAAATACACTGTTTGCACTTTGGGACCACAGTTGAACAGGAAGAGAAGCCTTATGAGAACAGTTTACACAATAAAGCTTTTGGTTGCAGACAGACTTTGTATGGTAAGATCTCAGACACATGATCACTCTTTCAGTGAATTCAATTTCACATAAAAACCTGAGTAGTGAGACCTGCTGTGATCACAGGTGACAGAAGGAACAACTGTGAGTCATAGTAGTAGCTTACTTCCCATGCATAGACACAGAGATGTAGTCAGCAGTTGATACTGGGTCCCTCCCGAATGAAAATGTGCTCAGATGTCTCCAACTTGAAAAAGAGGATAACAATCTCCCAAAGAGACTCATTTAAAACAGAAGTTATTCAATTTTCTTTTGTTTTGCACCAGATGTGCTCCAGACGTGCAAACTCAGCCTCTAAAGATTTTCCTGCCTACTACAGTCTCCTCTTCTAACTACTCATCAAAGCACACCAGGTAAAAATTTCCTTCCTCCACATCATTAGTCACCAATACAACCTTGTCATTTCAATTTCTCACACCTCTTCTTTCCCCCTGCCCTGTATCTCTGCAAAGTCTCATCTCCATAGCTTATTGCCATTGGCTACTAATGTTGAACACACTGTTCCCAGTTTCAAACACAATGAAAAGAAAAATCAGCAGCACAAAAAAGAGAAAATTAACCATGGAAACCACTCTCCCAGGTCTGGCCAGGTTCTTTAGGTTCACCACCTGAATCTTCTGCTTCACAGAAGCACAGACTCACCTGGTGGTGCTATTTTTCATTTCCTCCAGAGTTTGTTACACTGAACAATCTGTTTCCAAAGAGGAGAAAAGAACTGGGGCAGGTGCCAACCTGAGCCCCTCCACCCTCCTGAACAGCACAAAAGTGTGGTGCTGCCCCTGAGATCTTCCCCAGGCTTGTCTACAGGCACATCTCCACACCTGCCAGGAGCCCAACGTATGCTTTACAATAAGCAATGATTGGGAGACATGAATCATCCCCTCAATCCTCTGTTCCAGGCACACAAGATGCACTTCTTTCCCCTGTTCCTGCTGGAACTCCAGCAAGCTGTTCTCATAGCAGGTTTTCACTTTAGAAAGCAATTTGTCAGTACAAGTGATGCTTAAATTTTAAAAGGCAGTGACTAGTGCTGGGATTCAGAATCTCAGTCCTGACTCAGGCAGACCAAATCAGACCACTGCCTCTTTGGATTGAGGGTTGGTAGCCAAAACTCCATTTTATTCTGATTGCTAGTATTTAAAATTTTAGTGTGTTAAAAATGGCATCTCAGGATGTCAGTCTGCAGACACAGCCTGTGTTTGAGGGCACTTCTGAGAGCACCAAAGCACACAATGCCTGGTTCATGCCTACAGCCATTTGGCTATGGGACAGAGTAGAAAGACAAAAGCAAGCAGGTTTCCTTTTGGGACAGTCTCTACTTTACCTGATGTTTTTTACAGCCAGAAGGTTGTTCCTTACCACTCATCCATGCAGGAGACCAAAGAAGGGGAAAGCTATGGGCTTTGCTTCAGAGACAGAAGCAGTTGCCTGGTTCCATTGTACCACAGACTGTTTCTAGCATCTGCTTTAGGAGGCAGTTGAGGAAAAGCATGCTTGGCTGCCTTGTGGGAGGTTTTGCAGCTACTGTCTTTCCTAAGGAGCATCCTACCTACTCTGCAAAATGCAATTTCTCCTTAGAGCAAGATGTCCAACCTCAGAGGACCTGGCCTTATACTTTTGTCCTAGTCTTGCAGAACAATGCACTGTTCCTTACTTCTTGTCCCAAGTAAACTCATGCTTTTATCCTAGAGCAGTACACAGATAATAGATTTAGCTAACAAATCCCCTAATCCTTTAAATGATGCCTTGCAGAATTTTATTTTCTTAAAAAGAAAAGGATAAAATTATATGAGAAAAGTCTCGCTCCTGCTAATACTCACAAAGTAGATGCTACATGCTTCAGAAGATTTGAAGATTACCTTCTAAAACATGCATTTCCCAGACTAGGGTGCTAGGCATGATATAGCTCTACAATTAAAAAAAAACAAAACACTTAGCAATTTTTTTTATTTATTCACCTTGTATTTTGCAAGAAAGCAAAAATTTGATCTTTATTTGTGTCAACACTGGGGTATTCTGCACATTTCTGTGTCAGCAGTAGAAGGACACTCACTGCTGTTGCATGTTGCCTTGCTTATTTCCCTAAGCAACTGCAGATAGAGCAACCCTATTACTGCGGTGCTTTGTGAGACACTGACCCGAATTTCCCACGCTGAGGTGTAAAATGGCAGCTGCAGTCTGTGAAACTACACAATGGGTAGAGAACAAGGATTGAACATGATAATGCTCAGGTTGATCCAGGAAAAGAGGTCTTAGAAATCTGCAGGAGTCTACCACATAGCACGCTGCCTCTCTAGGCCAATGTGATTCAGGCTGAAAACTGAATCTGTCTGCTGCTATTTAATTCTGTGTGGTTTTACTAACAACAAGGAGTTCACTTGTCTAATGCTGGTTTGCTCCTCTGATAGCTGCACTGGCAGCTATCTCTCTGCAGGCATCAGGGATTTTTAAGGCTAGAACAGGTCATCATGACCTATCCCTGCTCATAAAGATGTTCTTACTGACCCTTACCCTGTGCTCATTACCTAGTGCTTTAATGAGAGTGCATTTTGAAAGAGGCTGAGTGTCTGGAGGTCTGGGAATGGGAAACAGTCTGGGATCTCTGACGCACCACTCAGAAAAACTCTGCTGTAACACTGAAGACACAAAGAGAGCACAGTGTTCCCTCAGCAGCCATCTAGCCTCCTCTTCTGTGGGCTGGTCAGTAGCCTTGTGCACCCCTTGGCACCACAGCAGATACCAGCACCTCATTTGTAGAAGCCTGGAAGTAATGCACCTGTGCCATCCTCTCCAGGGCTTGTAGATTGTTTTAGTGCTGGTTATTTGTACATTGAAGTTTTAAAGAAGGAAAGAGAATACCAGATTAATAAGGTAAACAAATGGAAATCTTCTACCTTATTTTATCTGCTCCTGGAGAAAATACTTATGTGACAAAGTATTTTTAAAGTAGCAGTTAGGAAGGTATAAGCTATCTGCAGTCCCTATATTTGATAGTAAATGTATTTTGGAACATAGATAGAGCACTACATACTTGGACACGTAATATCAAAAGACTCTGTCCAGTTCCCAGAAGAGATTCGTAAATGTGGCAAATCTCAGCACAGCTGGAAGGCCCTGATCAAGAGAGAACACCATGGTGACAGGAAGGCTTCTGTCAGGATCAATTTACTTTGGCAAAATGTATTTAGGAAGCCTTGTAGAAAATATTATCTCGTTACAGATAGCTCTGGCTATGCCAGAAAGTCTTTTTCATATACTTCCCCCAAGGCAAAAAGGGTTTATGACTTCTTTGTCCTCAGTAAAATAAAAATTGCACTCAACATCCTTCTCTTCTTTAGCATCTCCCCCTTCTGTACGCTGCCCCCAACCCACCTTAAAATAAAACTTTGGCAGAGTCATCTATCACTATGAATATAAGAGCAGATATCTCACGAAACTTAAAAAAAGTAATATCCATATTCCTTGCCCAAACATAAAACATGATAGATATGGATTGGTTGCCATTTTTTATGAATCTGCTCAGAGCCCGAGCAGATATAAATTATGGTAAAGGGCAAACTACAAGTTCTACATGACTTAGCTTGTAGTAATGAGAAACCAACCCTGCACAGGCCATGTCACCAGATGACATACTGCTTCTCGTAGTTATCGTTAGTATCCATCAACTTCTTGTTGGGGGAAGTCTCCCTGCACTTACCCTGTTTGTCAGAGCCCTTGGTAACAATCCAAGCAGTTATGCCTGCTCAGTCAAGTCAACAGCCAGTGACCAGTTATAATGATCCTTGTTTTCTGAAAACTTACTTGGTTTTAAGGAAGAAAGAAAAGGATCTTACTGCTTTTGCAGTACGTCCAATTTCTGCCACTCCAGCTTCTGGCAGAGGTAGGTCTTCAAGTCCAAGGAAACTAGCTTTGTCTTCCTTGATGCATCCCTGGCTTTTGCTACGTATGGCAACAATGCTTCTATCACCAGAAGTCAGAATGCCAGGCTCCAATTCAGTATCTGGGTACTGATGTGCAAAACCTAACAGAGACTTACCTAAAACTTAAAAAGGCAAGCAGAAAAAATATTCTCATTTAGAGAGAGCGCGGCCTATGTTCCAACTACCACTGTTCTGAGAGATCCTCCTCTTTGCACAAGACTGAGGAAAAAAGTTTTGACCCACTTTAGTTTTACCTCCCTATCATGAGCAAAGGGCTGTTATTTCACCTCTTCGGACAGCTAAAGCAGAGAGCCAGAGCACTGCTCCCACTGTCTTCCTGGCTGCTACAAAACTTTCACAGAGACTTTTAACAACTGGAATATCCATCTGGTGGTGGTGGGGCTCATTTGCATGTAGAGATTAAAACAACATCCATTTTTCTGGATTCATTCTGGACACAAATGTCCACAGTGCTGGCCCCAAGAGGAGAAGTGAAAGAGTTACTCTGAGGTAAACTTGATGTGATTAAGTCTGTTGACTTCAGCAAGGGTATCCAAATGACAGAAGGGATTAAAGGGGAGAGCAGCAGGCAGGCAGGCAGGCAGTGGTAGTGCAGGCTGCTGCTAAGGTTGCTTTGTGACCTCAGGGAGCAGGAGCTGCTCAGCACACAACTGCCTATTGCTTATCTTAATGACATCAGCCAGAACCACACTGGCTTCTGATGTTTACTGCGAGAATAAAAACAAGGCAGTACAACTTCAAAGGGGACTAAAAAGCTCAAGTAGAGACCAAGAGCCATGATCCTGTCCTCTAGTGCACTCCAAAGCTTCCATCTCAACCAGAACAACTTGATGCTACAATGACAGCACCTGATTTGGTTTATAGTACAGTTTATAGAGCACACAGAATAGGCTGGGCTCATTTTTTCCATTTGCAAATCTTACTGAAATTCTCAAATTGAAAAGTTGAAAAACAAACCATTGTATCCAAAGCAGGGAACAAGGGGAAGAGGCAGTTTGGGACAACACCATGCCTGGATCTACCCCTAATGCACTTTAGTATCTCAGACATGCCCCTTATCCTTCAGCCACCCTACCAACCCAGCCAGAGTGGGGGACAGGCTCAAGCTGGAAGGCAGAAACAATTCTGCTTTAAATCATATTCTCTGCTGAGAAGCTGATGATGCTGAAGCTCCAGAAGATGGACAAGTGCCAATGCCTGCTCTTGGGATTGCACTGTGGGACCCCACTGTATGTTTTGCATTGACTGGTGCTCAAATGCTTGGCCTCCTTGTGGTAGAGACCTAGAAGAGAATTCTTGGCTTTATCCTGTTGGTTATAGAGAAAACTCAAGTTCAGTCATCTAATTCAAGTATGATGAAGTGTGTAACAATGCCTGAAGACTGTTCTGGCATTTAGATATATATTAAAACTCTCTCATGCATTTTTGGAGCCTGACTTCTGTTTTAACTCTTTGGGTTATCAGTGATAGAAAAGACTAACACATTTCAGTTTCCCTCAAGGAAGTAGAATTGGCAGGGAGTCAGATCAGGTGCTCTCAGCTTGGTGTAGGGCAATGAATCTAAGGAAGGAGTCAAGACTGATCCCTCTCTCTTCATTGCTAGGCTCAGTGGCTGAGAAGTCCTAGAAGGACTCATGCACAGGCAGTACTGGTTGGAAAAATGATGGCAAACCACTTCCACTGAAGTGTGATGGAATTTACTGTCTAATCCAAACTGGAATTTTTAGATATACTTTATTAGAATATAATAAATATTCTAATATTTATTATATTAGAAACACCACCAAGGTGTTTTCTGAAAAGATTCTAGTTCTTAAATACGGGTGTAGTATTTCTTACAGGCCCAGGGAAAAACCACAACTCTACAGGGAGTAGATGGGCACGTGAGGGTCAGGGAAGGAAAACTGGGCCCTTCTTCCTGTGCTTTCAGAACAGCTCCTGCAGTGTATATTGCTTCTATGAGACATATATCTGCTTCCCAGAAGTATCACTAAAGCACTATTTGGGAATATATTGATCAGTGGGCATTTACAATGTTCTCAATCCCAGACAAGATGACCCAAGATCAATCATTATATTGGGTCCTACATACAAATGTTGGAGGCATTACTTAGGAAATTGATCTTGACTTTATGAAATTTAAAGATCAATAGAAACCAGCAAACGATTAGCAGGCTGTTAGTAAGGCACTGATACTCTCACAGACAGTTCTCTGGGAATTTATGCACTCAAAGAAACACATACTGTGTTTACACACCTGACACCTACGGGCTATCTATACCCTCACCAGATGCTTGATGCTCTCACTGACTGGCACAGTTGCTCCAGAGTCTCATCCCTTCTGTGATTTAGACCCACCATTACTATTATTATCTCAGTGCCATTGTAATCTTGTACACATTCTCCTTGGGACACACAGGGGTGCACCAGCAGCACTCAGCAGCTTCTATTCTTTACAATTTATTAAGAAAATTGAACTGGTCAGTCATTAGGGGACAAAAGGAAAAGAGAATTCTGGATTGTTGTTTTTCCAAAACACAGAATAATACAAAATATGTTTGTGTCCTGAACTAACTCTTCTGAACTACAAAGAAGTCTAGGAAAGCACAGTATTTCTCATTCAATTGTGCTTGTGCCTTCAGAGCTGAGCTTTGTAATCAGAACCCTATCACCACCCACAGGAAAGAAAATGGTTGTTTTGTCACATCATTTACAAATGTCATTTTAAACCTCTGTTGCTTCCCTGGCAGGAAGGGTTTGAGTAAGCACAAAGCTGTCTGTGAAATTATCTGTATTTCTTTCTGGCTACCTGCTAGATAGTAACTGCTTTTCTCTGTCGAAACTGCCACTACTTTGAAAACAAGGATTGGAGAATGCAGAAAATGCAGCTTGATTTCCTTTTCTTCTCCTGAAAAAAGAGATTCATGAGCTATAGCTAAGCTGCCAGTGTTTTGAAAACACATAATGACTGTCTAGTTGCAGGTGAACAGAAACCTCATACACAAAACTCTCAACTATGTTGGGAACCCCCTGCTTTCATTTTGGTTGTTAAAAGTCCACAGGTCCCAAGAGTGAAGAGAAAGATGAAACATCTATGATTAATTACAGTTGTGTCACACCTGCTCAATCCCCTCATTTCCTCTCCCCCTTCCATGTAAGTACTTCAGTTTTAGTCTGAACAGTCTGGAAGAGGTTTGCAGGATAGTGAATGCCTGTGGACATTGAAGGTTGTCAGAAATTCTGCCTGGGCTTTAATTGCAAGTGCTCTGCCTTGCTTGTTTGAGAGTGGCTTGAAAGTGAAGCGATAGGAGGGGATTTAGAAAATCTTCTTTATTGCCTCTCAGATCCAAAGCAGAATTGAAGACAAGAAACTCCTCCATTAGGCCCATTCTCACTTTCAGGATGATGCTTTAGAAATATCAAAGAAAGCAAGCAAAAATACAGGTGGGAAGCTCTACTTGGAGTCAAAAGAGGCTATGGGGAAGAGAGGAAGTACTTTTTTCGGACAGAGTCTCTGAAAAAGAAATGTCAAATCAAGTGACTGAAGCAAAAATACCACTGTTGCCTTACAGGCTACAGAGTCTTCCCATTTCCTTGCTGATTTGTCAGAAAAGCATTAATGTTGAAGAACAGAAGATGATCTAATGTATATGACCTGAATATACAAAGTCATTCTGGGGGTTGTCAGATGGAGAAAACCTTCCTGGAGTAGAACAGAGAGATGACAATTCAAAACTCAACAAGGACTTTGACTTTTTCACTTCCAACTTATTTTTATAAAGCAACACAGTTATCATCTTTCCTTGCCATTGACATTGCAACTGTCAACTGAATAAATAGTGATGTTTCAAAGGACCATCACACATTGGGAAGAGGGCATCAAGGAAATTAGAACGCTGAGCAGGAGCCTGACTGTCACAGGAGGCATTTCAAGAAATGACTTTGTACCTCTGCCTGTGAGTGCAGCTGTGCAGTCAGTAAATTCTGGCACGCCCTTCTCATTGCATTTTATTCCTCCTGGCACATCTTCCAGAGGAAAAGCTTGTCATTTAACAGATTCCTGCCAAGTGAGGGGAATAGCCACATTTGTGGCGTTTGAGGATTTCGTTACACAGCACCGTGTTTTAAAGCCCCCAAAGATCTCTCTAATAATGAAGCCTGCACACTCAGATGTTGGTATTGGCAAGTTCTTTGATTTAAGTGTACTTGTCCTTTTGTCAAGCTATAGTAAACAAGCTGTGCTTTTGCATTTTTGATGTGTGTGTAAAAGCAACGTGAAATGACATCAAAGCGGCTCCCACAGCACTGCCCACAATTCCTCTTTCAAGAGGAGCAGAAGGCATTAGCAGCACCTGGGAATAAATAAGAAAGAATCCTGCTGATGTGATCTACCCTGTGCCGAAAAAGTTAACTTTCCTGGAGATTAAGCGCTCAATGATGTGACTCAGTGATTACATTTTAGCAAGTTGTGCACAGTTTCTTTGTATGCCAAATGCAGACTGGCTGACTGCAGCAAATTTAACTAAACTACTTGGCAGCATCTAGTGCTGAACTACACTTCTCCTAATGCTGTGCCCATGCAGAGGCACAGTCCAGCTCCCATTGCATCCGACAGGGACTCGCAGCCAATGATGTTAGACCTACTTAGCCAAATCCAAGATTTACCACCTTTGGTGATGATTCTGTGAAAATTTCATCACTTATGCAGCTAATTCTGTTACAGACACTGAGTCTTGAGATGTTGGGCTTGACACCAGCAGAGAAAGGCAGATGGGCAGAACACCTTAAGAAGGCCAGGGAGAGGCCAGAGGGAGAATTCAAGGAATTGCATGTTCAGTTTGTCAGTAAGACATTTGGAAGGTACCTCAATACAGTGTACAAGGGAAGAAAAGCAAGACAGTGGAAGATTTCCTATCACAGCAGGAGAGGCATTTAAAGAGCTGAAAGGGGTACCCAGAAAAGTTTTAATTGCAGACAAGATACCAGTTTGGAACAGTGAATCTAAACAGCAATTGGAAGAGATGACTCAGAAACAGTGAATTCCCCAACTCTCCACACCTTGAGATCAAGACAAACTGTCTCCCTGAACTGTATAATCTTTTTAAAACACACTGTCCTGGGCTCAACACCAGTGGGGACTGAAAAATCTCATTGCCCATAATGCACACAAGATGAAATAAGGTGAACTAACCAACTGTCTCCTGAAGCTCTGAGAGTCTACAGACTAGTGTTGATAGAATTACTTGCATGAATTCCCAAATAAATGAGACCTTGCATGACTAGTGAAAATTTCTCCCAACAGATACCATCTATTTGACATACTCCATTGCAATAAAGCAAGATGACCTATATCCTAATTTAGAGGGAAACAGAAAAAAACTTGTGATGGTTTTTTCCCCCCCCATGAACTTCTTAGTTACTCAGGTTGGTTTTGTTTTCTGCAGACTTGACTACTGAAGTGCAGTTGTCCAAATCTAATCTTGGCACATTTTCATAATCTTTAGAATTTTGCACATCTAATCAAGTATTCTTTCTCATGACTCTGCACACATTGTTTGGGGTTTTTTGTTTGTTTGTTTCTGTTTTAAAGATTGGAACAAAACATATTACCCTTAAATGTAGGGGTCAGTAAACAAAATTCAGGGAAAGGTCATTTTAGCAATCTAACTGCAGAAGAAAAGTTTTTCAAAATACAAAACATGAAATTCCTTAAATTAGTTTTAGGTTAAGAGGAGACGCAAACAAATCAAAAAACAGTCCCCGGGCTGGACTGAAAACCTCCTTATCTGTAAATTGGCCTTTTTTTCCAAGTTCTCTTGGCAGCTTTGGCCTGAAGGAAGGTCTAGATGATATGACTGCTTTCTTAGTAGAGCAATAAGATTAATGGGACAGATTCTCATTCGCTGTATATAGACAATTCTCTGGGACTTACACTCTGTGAGGGTCTTGCCCAATATAATTTCACAATGATGAAACAATTCTTAAAGGGGAGGGTTACATTTCAGAAGGCTGTGAAAGCATTAAAGCATCATTTTTGCCAGTAATGCTAGAAATGGGTATTTTCCCATCCTCCTAGCAGCAGAAGATAGTGGACACTTTGTGATTAACTTCAGATTCTGCAGTTCTCCTCAGTCTGTGGCACTGAGAATGTCAGCCCAGCTTACTCTGGCAATTATTCTGAACCAAGAGGACATCTTTAACGAGCCAGGACTCTATTGCTGACCTGTTTCCAACCCATTAATGCTTTTAAAGTCTTTGCCATCCTTCACTTCCACATCAACTTCCTCACAGATGTACTTACTAGTACACCTGGCACTTTGCTAACAAATGATGAGCACGCAGCTCTCAGCCAGGAGAGATCTTACTCCAAAAATTAAAGCTGCACTTTGAAAATGCATTTGGAGTGACAGTGAACTCCATCAATTCTCCATTGCTTATTAAATCAGCAATACCTCAGTCAAAACCTGTGCAGTTGTCCGCGTCAAATACCATTTTTCACTGATGCCATACTATTCCAAAGACTTTCTTCTTGGCTCTTGAATAATTAAACAATATCCTTGCAACATGAAAACAGCCATACTGAATCAGGCCAGAAGTTCATCTAGCCTCCTATCCTTTCTCTGACAGTGGCTGGGATGAATGCCAAAGGAAAACAACCACCCTTCCCCTGATATACACTTCATCCTTTCAGCAATCAGCATTGTAAGGGCTTCTTGAGCTGCAGGTTGAGTCACATTTCACAGCTGCTGGTGGTCAGCCTCTGCCCCAAGCCCTTCTGACATGCTGAGCCTATGATAGTGTCTAGGGGCAGAGTGGTCACAGTCTCAGATGACACAATTAATCAATTGCACAGAAATGCCAATATGCCACCACACAAATGAAACTAGCTTTGATGATGACCATTCTCCCTGTTTATATAATAGATACATAATAATTACCAAAATATTTCTGGTCTTATCACACACAAAAGTCAGCTTGTGACAAGACAGAAATAAACTTCGTGTGATTTAAAGTTTATTTGCATACTAATTTCCCTTGTTATCATCTATTTAATTGTGTTAAAATTTACTAGACTGTAATTTTTTGGACAGAGACTAAGAGCCATACTTAATCCAGAGCTTAAATCCAAGCATCCTTGATACCTGTTTTGCTGTCTGAAAGAATATTACATTTTGTTTCATATTTTTCCTGTATTTTGTAAAGTGCATGCCTGAAGACTTCTGCAGGACAGGCACTCCAGGAGTTGTGTGCTATTACACAAATAATCTCTCCTGGACTCAGTAAATGGGGATAAACCAGTGGCACTGTTACCCTGATGGGGCTGCTAAATTCCTGCAGTGCTAAGCTGGAGCTGCCTGAGGCTCAGTGTGAACCTGGGGGCTGGGTAAAAACTGCTCAGGCCTCATCTCTCTAAATGTAGCTTTAAAACCGAGGGCTGTGATCTGCCTGAACAGACAGCAGTGCTCTAGAAAAACTGAAGGAATATCTGGGATGGACAGTGTCCCTTGGTAGGAGCTCCGCCACACAAAGTACCTGCCCAGAGACTGTCCTTGCCCTGGGGAAGAATCTAAGGAGCCATGGACAAGGAGAGGTCTGATTCCCCTTGCCTCCCCTCCTGCTTCCTGCTCTGAGGAGGGCAAGAGGCAGGAGGGACATGTGTGAGTGATGGGGGGAGAAGGAGAGGAGCTGCTCTTCCCTACAGCCTGAACACATGATACGCAATCAGGGTGCTGAAGCTGTCACATGCACTGGTCAAGATAAAAATTGTCTGTGTAGAGTTATGTCCTGGGTTGTAGTATAGGATGTGCTCAAAGTATTCTATCACCATCTTCATGAACTGTTGAATCCAATTGTTGAAGCAGTGTTCTCCCAGGTCCCCCCTCCCTCTTCTGTTAAGGTGTCTTCTGTTAATGGCCCATCAAATGCCTTGCTGCATGACTCATAGATAACTCCCACCGGGAGTTATCTCTCTTTAATGGGCCATCAAGGACCCCCTGTATGACTC
>JBBMKD010000194.1:8631207-8745171 GCA_037834095.1 Argya squamiceps
AGAGCTACCAGACCTTTCTACAGGATCACTGCTTCAGGAAGACCCCCTCATCTGGACTGCTTCCATCACCCTGCTCAGGTCATATTCTGACTCTGTCAGTGGTCTTTTGTATTATTGCATTTATTCTATTTTATTTACTTTTTTTTCTTTTCTTCTTATTAAATTGTATTTCTGACTTGGAGCCTCTCACTCGTTTTGCTTTCAAACCACTACAAGTTACTTACAAATACCATAACAATAACTCATCAAGTAGGTGGGTGCAGCTGAAGGTGGAAACCATGATGGCACCAAAGCCTGCCTGTCTCCCAGAGATTTTACTGCCTGGATTTTGGTACTATTCCTGACACTGACACCCCAGAACAGCGATGTGCTTTGTGGGAAGATAAAAGGCATATTTATCCAAGAAGTGTCCTGGTAGCTGTCAGTGTGAGCCTCTCATCCATCATATTGTCCCCTGTCCTAAGAGGAAATTCGTCTATCCTGCTATGTATTCTGATAACTTGGTGGTGCTTTAAGAGCACACTCTACCTACTGGAAATCACCAATGAAATACAGGTTTGTTGCCTCTTCCCTCCACCAGCAGCCCTGCTTGTGTTGGAGTTAATCTGGATGTTGTTTGCAGCAGTCAGAGCCAGAGCAGCTCCCACTGCTCTCTGCAGGCTGACAGCTGCTGTGTATCCAGCCCCACAGTCCTGACACAGGACACACTGCTGCTCTGAAGTGGCACCTGTGGGGAGCCCATGCTGTCCTGTGCTGCTCCTCATTCTCTTCCTTAAAATGCAGGTAATTTATTATGTCTACACTAAGGAGTAGGATTTTTAAAGGAGGTAATGTTGCAAAACAAAGGCTTCCCACCGTCAGACAGCAATGATGGCACCCAGTTTCACAAGGACAGAGTGCTATGCAATCTAAAAGCTCAAACATCCTTCTGCAGGGCCAAAAACATTTTTAGGACCAAAACCAATAAGAAAAAAAAACAAAAAGAAATGCCTTGAAGTTGCCAGTGTTTTAGCTTATACATTCTTTTCAGGGTTTCACATGATTTCCGTTCCATACTAGAACAGCTTGTCCTCAAGTCCTTGCTCACCAGGGTGCTTGAAAGTGTGTAAATTTAAGTGTCAACATTAATGAAGTACTTGCATGCTTAGAAGTCCTGCTAAACAGAGGGCTTGGGCTACTTCTCACTGCAAAACCAGCTCTCTCTACACGGAGCTTCCTGTGCCAGGCCAGAGGCTGGATGACACAGTACAGGAAAATCCACACCACTGTGAGGAACTGTGGTCACATTATTTCTGCACATGGCTTACACTGCAACTCTCTGGACTGAGGTGAAATATATCATCAACTCTTGAGGGTGTTTGCATGGACACTCTCCCAAGAGCACAGCCCCCAGCTGCAGCAGTGTCATTATTTCTTTTTGTGGTGAGAAAGCTCCTCAGTGGAGAAGGCAAACTGAGCAGCTAAAAGTGTCTGTCACTGCTTTAACAAGGGAATGAATGTGTCACGATGAAAAGTCCATCAAAAAGCTTCTCCTCCAGAAATAAAAAATGAGAGATTACATCAATAGGGAATTTTACAGTTTTCCTCTGTATCACAATGGGATAGTTGGCAGATATAAGGCAAAATAGCAGTGAGAAGGAAAGAAACCAGGGTAAGAAAGTTGAGAGCTCCTCCCTTATAGCCAGAATGAAAATCTTTCCTTGAACTGCAGGTAAAGATGGATGAATTTTCCCCAAAGAGAAAATAAAGCTGGAACTACTCATAAAATCCACCTGAATGTACCAGTTAGTCATCACTTGAAATCTAAATAAAACAAACTTCATTTTTACTGGAATCCTGCAGAAGAAAAGAAAGTGTTTTTTAACAAAAAGCAAAGAATGCACCTATGAAAGAACAACATCATTCACCCTCACATTCTCCCCAGTGCCACTTCTGTGACAGTCTTGTTTACTGACTGTCTTCCTTCCCTGTGTACCAATATCTTAGTGACCAAAATGAGACCTGTAACTTAAACTTTAATATGGGTGTCTGTGAAACAAAGCTTTCCAAGGCTTTCCTTTCCCCTGCTCCATCAACCTCCAAAAAAAAATGCACTCACTGAATCTGAGATGCAATTAGCTTCCTTTATCTTTTGCTTTGACTACTAACCTTGAAAAAAATACCAAAGCAATTATCTGGTCAATTCTTGTGGTGGTCAGCAACTCCTAATGTGCTTGGACAACATCTCTTGTGATTGGCTCTTCTTACAGTATGGACAAGTTTTGAGGTGGTTTCCACAACACATCCTAAACACAGCCATAGAAAGCATCACAAAAAACAGTATAAAGCTATCCAGTATTTTGGTTTTGCTCCTTTGTTCACTGCATGGTCCCAGGCTTTATTTACTTCACATCACTCAAACACTACACTGATGACGGAGTTTGTAATTTCCTCTTCTTTTCTATAGGATTAATCCCACTAGTTTCTAATGGCTTGACAAACAACAAAAAAAGCCTAATTTTCGCAGCAAGTCTGAGAGACCAAGTGTGGGTGCTGAATCTGGACCACACAAATTTATCACACGTTATGCAGAAGATCACATCGTGCTGGATTGAAAACTGCCTCGGGCAGTGACTTTGCCTTTTCCACAGTAAAGTGTGGAAATTAATGTATATCAATAAATCCACACAGAGCAGGTGTAACAGCGTGTGTTTCTGAGCATTACTGAGCCTGTCTTAATGCCATTTAAAAAGATACTTTCTAGAAATGGAGAAACTAATTCCAGTTAATTACATGGGTGCAGAAAAGCCAAGGGAGAGACATTAAGTAACAATGTGCAGCTAAGAAGAGCCAGGGCCAGATCCAAATTTCACTGAAGTGCAAGAAATTATGAGTCTCTGGAGGACTGACTAATCAGGCCCTAAAAGTTGATAGTACAGCTTTTCTTGAAAACAGTCAAACTTTTCTAAAATGTGTTCTCCACTACTGGGGAGATCCAGAGGCTTCTTCATGATTTGCGGCCTGGTGGTTGCTCTCTGTTTTAAAACAGTTTTTGCAAACCACGCAGAAATAATGCTATTGATTGCCAGGGATTAATAGATATCAGTGGTGTCAGTACAGTTTTCATCACAGGATAAATATGGTGCAAAATAGGATTTCTAGGTAACAATCTCTATTCTAGATGAATGTTACAGACAAACTTCTCGGCAGAGCGATTTTGTAATCTCTTTGCAGAAACCATTTACAGTGTTTGATATATTTATATATGGTACCTCAGAGACCATTTTGTAGTGTCATAGGAGAAAATCTTTTGCAGAGAGCTTCAGATACTGGTCAAACCTTGTTAATGAGTCAGGCTGTCAGCTTGTCAGATGAATTATACAGATTTGCAGGTGATTAACAAGAAATAGCTACTGCTAATTATAACAAGACCATGAAAGCAGTACCATTCCAAATTTATGAAGGAATTAAAAATAATAAGGCAAGTGTTTTTTCATCTGAACACAGATTAAATGAGTATTAAGTGTCTTTTCTCAGTAGTTTGTTCTAGTAGTTGAAGTTATAGTTAGGGGGTTTTTCTGCTGGAAGATGAGATTAGGTTAGAGACATCCCACTAATTTAACTTCACGTATTATTTGATCATGCATATTTATTCACAAGTACTATTCAGCCCTACTAGTTTTCCTCTTAATATTTTCCATGCCAAGACATTTGCAATTACAGAATTTTGCCTTCCGTATTTGCTAGTAAATGGGTTTAACTGCCACAAAACATCATGTTTGTAATAAATTACTCTCCTCTGCAATTTGGTTTAGCCTAAGGTAACAACAAATGGAACTTCTTTGGAACAAACAATTTACAGTTTCCACATAAGCAAATATTTGTATATTTAAATGCTCCTGGAGGTTTCTGTTTGTCACATTGAATCCCACAAGAAATCAGCTATTGATTTCAGAAGGGCGCAAAGTTATCAGTGCAGAACATATTTAAAATCTTGCTGTGGCCAGAATCGTAACTATCCTCCTGAAATCCACAACTCCTTGGCAGTTAAGGAGGGTAAATTCCCTAAATGTTTGCCTGGCCACCAGGCAGATGCTACTACCCTGGTGAGAGGGATGGAAAAGCAAGTGTTAAGTTTGTGATTCTCCATCACATTTTCCAGCCTGGGATACAACTTTCACCTGACACCAGCTCCTCTTTGACAGTAAAGGCTGTGAACTGCATGGGCTGTTCTGTCCCACCTTGGCTTTACTGGAGAGCCTCAGTAGTCCAGCACCAACACCAAACCTCTCCCTGTGAGGCTCTAATTTTCTAACTTTTTTTTCTAAATTTCTAATTTTTTTCTAATTACGGAGCTCTAATTTTCATGCAAGTGCCAAGGAATTTGTGTTCTGATCCATTAGCAGATCCTGTTGGCAGAAGTAGGGCAGTAAATTAGAGATACTGATACAGACTATAAAATATTTCCTCAAAACACCAGGGTTTTTTCCTAGCAGACCTAGCTATGGACAATGGTTTCTCCTGCTGGCTAGTATGGGCAGAGAGGCAGTTAATAAAGCATTTTTAAGAGCACTTTGTAATGGCATTTTAGTGGTGAATTCTAGCAGAATTAGCATCAAAAAAAGCTGTGATGATTATTTTCACTACTGAATGTAATACATTCTGAAGCAGCAAAGTGCAACTTTCATTTTGAGGAAATTTCACTGCAACCTCCTGTATCTGAGGGTCTTCCAATATACTATCAAAACCCAAAATCAACACATTTCCTCTATAAAATGTAAACAAAAATTACTTCAAAATCTGGCCTGAAGCTCAAATTTGTTGTACCCCTACAGAACATGGAATTGCTCCCTGCCAAGGAATTCTGCAGAGCAGCAATACAAAAGAATAGCTTATTTTGTATTAAAATGATAATATTTTCAGAAAATGGAACTCACTGGGTAGATTTCCACGAGGATTGAAATGCTTGTTTGGAACATATGAGCCTCTGTAAAATATTTCTCACAGTAGCTAGATAATTGTTCATTTCTGTTGCTTTGGTGGAAAGCATTCCTGTTGAATTGAGTCTTGAATCATGGAAAAAAGAAGGCTCAGAAGCACAATAGAAAAGCAGTGTGTGGATTTCAAAAACAAGCCCAAAACTCACATTACTTCTTAGGAAAAGCTTTGAAGAAATGTGCTTAGTACAAGTTGCAAAGAAGCACAACTATGCCAGCATTAGCAGCCAAGAAATCCTCATTCATTTTAGATGAAAAAGGCAGAGCCAATTTCAAATTACGCTTGCTGCCACATAACATATGCAACAAACAAAGAAAAAGCAAGGGATTGAAGTCATCCCCAAGCACCATACATGGTACACGTTTCCAGAGTGGTTTTGTGTGTAAAAACAAAACACTCTCTTAATCCACCACATTTAGTGGCCCAAAAGGCTACCTAGCTTTGTAAGGTACTAAAAGGGACATGCAGCTCTGCCACTGAAGAAGATCTCCAGTGCATCTGAGTTCCCAAATCAAACTGGGAAATTATTGGTCCTCCTGCATCACACTTCTTAAAAAAATTCAATGGTTTAACTTGCAAAACTTTTTGGTATACTTAAATTGTTCTCTGGAAAATTTTCCCCATCACTATCTATCAAAAGAAGTTGAATAACCTGAAGCAATATCAATAAAATGAAAATAATTTTCATTTTGCACCACAGGGTCCTCTGCACCACAAATGTATCAGAGGGCACATTTTGTGAAGTTGCACAAACTCCAGAAGCCTTATCACTTATTCTGCTTCTGGATCTATCTGCATGAGATCAGACCACCACATCTGGGGTCTAAATGTTCTCCAAGGACAACCTGCCTTTTTTTTTAAGTATCTTTAAGTTGAGGAACTCAAAAGGAATGAACTGTTTGGATTTCACTGCTGAGTGCTGGAGTTCCACCTTAGGCAAAACAGTGTGTGTTTTATGTTGTGCAACCAACAGCCCAAAGATAAAAAGACAGATAGGGAAAAATTTCTTTCAGCATATTGGAGGCTTTTCCATTGAGCACCCCCTTCTTGACAGCTTTACTCCTTCTGCCAACCACCAGTTCACAAGTGTCCTCCAGCATCCCTCACTGCCCCCTGCCCCTGCCTGGGGAGGGTCGTTGTTTTGCCTATCAAAGCAGAGCTCTGTTCCCAGCCAGAATCCCCCCAAAAGAGGATTAAAGGACAGAGGATTTCTGTATTGAAAGTCAGATTAGGACAATACTCTAGGTTTTTTATCTAGTCAGTTTTACAGTATAAATAGTAATGCGTTCAATCACTGTTTTTTCCACAATCTGTCAAACTACTCTGTACCTACTAAAAACTGCTGTAGCATTATGAAGTGGAAGGAGTAGAAATAATTCTAGGTTTGTTCCTGACATGAGGGGTTTGTTTACACTTCAAGACTCAGTCTCAATTTCCTAACAGTCTGAAGCCTGAAGCCATCACACATGTGGCAATTAAACATTTTTGGGAACAAAGGCAAACATAAAAATCAGAGATTGAAGGCGACCTTTGTAGAAAACATGGTGAGTTCTTAGGGATTTCTATTTGCTCTGGAATTTTTCATTTCAGCAGGACCAAAAGTTTTAATGAACGTTAAAAAAAACTGTAATTCACGTCTCTATTTCAGCTGCACAGTCCTACTTGCATGAGATTTGGCAACCAAGTCCCAGCCTTGGCACGGATCTCTCGCGTGCTCCCTGCTCTCCATCTGTCCAGGCACCATTCGGAAAAGCTCCCGTCACAGTCCTGTGGATCCCTGAATTATTCATGCTGCTCCCAGCCACCCCCAGCATGCTGGGATGGGGCGAGCACAGGCCAGCACTGACCTGAACCAAACACTTGGCTGATTCATCTTGCACATTTCCTACAAGAGTGAGGCTGGACCAAACCACTGCTACGTTATTGCTGATAAGCCACTACATTTTAATTAATGGCTGATTACCAAAAACACTAAATGGGATGAAAGGAGGGCCTGGGTACCCCAAAATGGAAGTTGGACATGCAAATTTCAATGAAATTATAATGAATATTTCCAGGGCCTTCTTGACAGTTAGAAGAAATCCTTCATTAACCATTTATTTTACTGCATTTGCTTTCCTGGAAAATGCAACTGCAGTAAAGGCTTGATGTTTCCTTTAATTTATTACTCTTTTTGTACAGATACTACATTATTCTGGGGTACCTGCATAAACAGAGATCATGTGGATACACACTGATACTCAAAGGGCAGGAGAAGGAAGGGAAATTCAATCATGGGAGTTACAGCCAATTGCCAAAAGGATCACCAGTGTAGAACTGTGGATTAAATTAGTGGTAAAGGATTTATCTCAAATGGTTCTGCCTGTGAAAGGCAGCAATAAACAATACACATATCTAAATATATGTGTGTATGTATGTTTTATCTGGGAAAGTCACAGTGCACTAATACTGGCAACTCCAGTTTTCCACTGAAGAAAGGACAAAAGTAAAGCACAGAAAGATGATCAATGCATCTCTTTTATCTATTGGATGAAAGCAAGACAGGAGTGATTGAAGCTCTTCTCGAGCCTGGATAGTTGTGGAACAGAATCATTTACAGCCAGATGGGCTTATGAGCTCTAACTCTGTATGAACCTTCCCAAAATCTGTACTGCCTCCAGTAGAAGCATTCACTGTGTCCACCCTGGACTTCCCCAGGCTTTTCACTTGGGAGCTGTAGTCTCCCAGTGCCCCAGGCTGGCTCACCAGATGCCTCAGCCCTGTGCTGCTCCAAAGCAGGGAGCCTGCCCAGGCTCAGCTCCCCTGCCACACAGACAAATGGCATTGAATGTGTCATTATTTACCTCCTCCTGTCATCAGAGAGAAGATGCACAGGTTTGAATTATTCCATTGGAGGAAGACACATTTTTTTCAGTGTCTCAGAACCCAAGTAGTGTACAATTTCTGTCACAGCCTTCTTGCCCATCCATATCAGTGGCCCCACTGAAATCCATAAGGCAGACGAGACCTGGCCTGTTGTTGCTCAGCTGGAAGCAAAGAGAATGTAATTTTCAAGGACTGTACTTGCTGACTACAACAAATTAGTTGCCAGTGAGCCTTTGTACGTTTGGGTATTTTGTTTTACCGATGGCTTTAAACACCTTGATCTTGCTATCTAAAAAGATTTAGAAAAAATATTTATGGAGAAAAATAAATGACCATATGGATGAGCAGGGGCTTATTGTGGGGCTAAGTCTGAGCACTTACAGAACACAGATACAAAGTTCCTACTAACATCAGGGATTAAATCTGCAGGGACACAATACAGAAACAACAGCAGAGTCTTATCAAGAAAGTTTTTAATCTCTGAATTTCTTCCTGCCTGCATAGTTCTCTTGACCAAATTTTCAGCTTATATTTTTTATGTGCAGAATTAAATTACCATTCCACTTCAATCCTTAAGGAATACCCCTAACAAAAAGGATACCAAGAAAATAAACGGAGATTTAAAATAAAAACATAATATTTTTTCATTACTCAATTGACTTCTAACTAAATTTTCTGTGATTTATATTTAGGGGGACTCTCAGAACACATACAGGAAAACCAACCCTTCCTTAAAGATCACCATGATTTAGCATCACTTATTTTATATGTCTTGAAAGTCACATTTAATTCTTCATTTTAAATATTCAATAGCATGCGTCTAGGGACATTTTTCACTTGGTTATATTAACATGCTCTGACAAGTGAATAAAATAATGAGATTAACAGTCCAGCTGTGAAACAAAACACTTAAATTCTGTAACTTCTGCTAGGCAAGCAGTTATGTTATGGCAGGTTTGGTGAGCTGCTTTGACTTACCTGTCACCCACTCATTCTCCTGCAATAGGAATATAAGAGATCTTCAAAAGCCATGAGACAGGTCTGTCTACTCATGTCACTGTCAAGAACCTCTGCTCCAAAATAAATGAGGCTGTGAAGATCTGGACTTCCATTATTTCCTCTCTTTCATGAAATGCAAAAGCCAAGAGCAAAACTTGACTATGAAAGAAGTCTCTAATTGTTTACAACATGTAGACAGAGCTGTACAAATCACAGGGAAGGAGATGTCAGCTGTGGGCATGAATGCTGTCAGCCAGGACTGAGCCTGATGTGTGGGTGCTCTATAGGAGGGCTTGCAAAAAGCAATACTTCAGCTACTGATTTCATCAATAACCTGCAAGCAAAGACAAGATCAGGTACTGACACATTTGCAGGGGACAAGTTGTGGCTGAATGACACGTCATGAGGAGAAGAAGACAGTTAAAATGATGGGGATCATTGGGAAACTATGCCCAGTTAAATTAACTAAATTTTAATTAGTCAAGTGCAAGGAGTTAGAAATAAGAGATACAGACCTACTTGCAGGAGGGGGAATGCCAGAAAGGATCTGCATTATATTACACAGATATCTACACATGCCTACCAGCTCCCAGTATTATCCCAGCTGTATGAAAATGGAAATTTATTCCTTAAATTTGAATACCAGAGGGCAACAAGGAGCAGGGAAGTTTAGACACTACTTGTGAAACCTTGGGTTAATACACAGTGTGTTCATGTCTTGTCTTAGGAAAAAAGCTGGACAAAATACAGAAAGCAGTCCCAAAACCTTGACTATATGGACATATGAAAAATTCTGTATAGCGAGACTACAGAAATCTCAGGACATTTAGTTTATAAAAAAGAAGATTGACAAGTGACTGGTTAATACAGTGTAAGCACTTTCCCGTGGAGAAAACAAACACTGGGTACTTAGAGCCTCTCTTGTCCAGAGAAATTACACAAGAACTGATGGCTGGGAACAGAAGCCAGAGAAATTCATTTGGGAAACAAGGCACTGCTTTTGAACGCTGAGCCAAGCAGTACATCAAGTTCTGTGTTTCTTTACTTTTCAGTTGGGGGATGCCTTTGGAGAGCAAGCATTGCACAGGCACAAGCTCTCAGGCGCAGTCTGAGAGAGCCAGGATAAGCTTTAATATGCAATGATCTTCCTTTTTTTTTTCTTACCCTAAAGTAAATAAATTTATCCACATACATGGACCTTTTGCAAGTGTCAAACAGATGTAATAGTTTCCTTTAATTATCAAACACTGCAGTGCAGCAAAGGGGCCCCATTATTTCTAGTGACAAATATGCTGCTAACAGGCAGTGACACCACTTACAATACCTAGACATGAAAATGTCTGCCATCACTGCTGCTGAGGGGACAGGTTATAGGAGTAAACTTTTAATATTGTGCTGTGAACAATAGCTCATTTAGTGTTTTTAGCTCCTCCCTGGTGACATTTCCCATAATTTCTCACTGGAAAATTCACGTTCTTCTCTGGAGTGGATCTAGTTCCTCTTAGGTGCACTTTATGGGCTTCCTAAATCTGCTCACTTCACTTTTAGCTCACCAGATGAGTTGCAGTGTTACTCTAGATTGGCTTCATTGTCAGTCAGCAGCAGATGTTACTCCCAAGTGTGGGCAAAATCCACAGCATGTCACTGCAGAAAAGAAGGAGATCCCAAGCCTAAAAGCTCAACAAATTATATTGGGAAATCCCACTTCCGCTCTTCAGGATACCTGAGTAGCCAGCCTGGGGCAAACACAATAAAATATCTAAAACCAAAACTTGTGTCTGTATATATATACTATGCAGCACCTCACTGCATTGGGAACCCTGTAAACTCATATTCATTTTGATTTTTTAAATGGGTAGGGATGTCCTTAAATTACCTCTCTTGAACAATTTTAATTTCTCCAATGAAACAATTATGGAATTAGAAGTGATTTTACATGAGAGAATAGATGAGGAAAATAAATAAAACAAAAGATGAGGAAATTTTGGAACAGACTTTGAAACAGAAAACATCCATTCCTTTTAAATGAGGCGCTGCAAAAGGAGAAAAGAATTTAAATTAAACAGCATTGTCTCTGCAACACAGAACATGCCCTAATGTTCCAGCTCTGGTAATGTCTCTAAAGGTGTTAGCTGATTTCACTCAAATTAGCACTATGTGGAAAAGACCCAAACAAATAAATTAATAATCAAAAACCCATCCAATTCTAACAAACCAAAAAAAAAAAAAAAAACCAAAGAAAAACCAAACCAGAGTTGTAGCAAGCTGACACAAGAGATCTGTAAAACAAGCTGAAAAAAAATCTGCTTACTCATTTTGCCATATTATTATGTATTAAAGCTTCTCAAACATGCCTTAGACCTTTCTGTGCCTACTATGCCCGTATCAGCAGCTGGCAAGCAGACTTCTTGCTGTAAATAAATGCTTCCTCATCCCAGGATTTCTGCAGCCTGTGTTCTGCCATGAAATCACCGAGAAGTACTTTCATTCCCCTGGGTGAAGAGCCTGAACAAAGCTTAACACATCTCAGGCCAACCCCCCAAACTGGATTTCAGTGATGCACAGGCTCTGGCAGAACAACAGCAGGTGCCAGATGGAAATCCCTCACACCTTATGTGCGCAGGAAGGGTGCCTCTGAGGACTCCACCACAGACCCTGACAGGGCTTGGTCTCTCACAACACACTTGCCATCACAGCACGTGAAGTGACAGTGAAGAATTCCTCTATTCCAGGCTGCTCCTGATCCATAAACTCTTGTGATCCTGGCCCTTGATGACTTCTGGGACAACTGAATCAGATGACAGGAGACAGATCAATGGTGCTCTGCACTGATTTAAGACGTCTTCATCTCTCCCTCAAGAAGAGCAGAATTAACCTTTAGTTACAGAAGCCAAAGCTATCATTTACTTAAATAAAATGAAGAGCACTTTACATCAAATGTGACTGAGCCCTCTAAATGGAGAGGTACTCCTTCAGTACAAGGTACTGCATGCACCTGCAGATTCTCTCTGTCAAAAAAACCCTTAGCATATGAGCTTTTGGAAAGCGGGAGGCTATTTAAAAACACAGGCTTCTAGTGAAATTGTAAAAATTATAATAAAAATGTTCAAGTTTGCTTATTTTCATACAAATGGATTTACAAAGAAGAGGTTTTCCAGCAGTTCGTTTAATGAACTGCGCCATAAAATGGTGTCTCAAAGCCCTGGCTGGAGAGGGAGGGTTTGTGGTATTTTTGAGCCCCTAAAAGGAGCTCTCCATGTCCATTTGCAAAAGCACAAAACTCAGGTTAGAAGAAGAAGACTCAGATTTGTTGCCTACCAGGGGATATAAGCATATGCTCAAGCATTCAGCAATGGGCTCCAGCACAACCTTTCCCAAACTGAGCCCTAAAATTTCAGGTTTTACTGCCTGTGTCATTACAGCAGAGCATTTACAGATTGCCCAATGTGTCACACACACCACCAGCACTCTGCTCCTCACTCCTCCTTAGCTTGCCTGTGCTCCCTCTAAACTCACACAAAAATGTGATTTCCAGGTAACTTGAGGGTGAAGGAGAAAAAAGAAAGGATTTGGTTTGGCAATAGGTGATGATCAGAATGAGCATTCCAAGCTGGTTTTACCAGAACAGAACAAGAGGATTTGACCTGAGCTTCTGCTGGCACTAACTCACAGACTGAGCAATGCAACAACAGATGTCCCCACAGAGCTAGAAAATGATCAGTGCTTCCACCACCCCGAGCAATGATGGGCTGTTATTTTTCCTCTGGAGGAAATAGCGTGGCGAACCAGCATCCAGATGTTTAAAAAGAAGCTGGACTAAAGAAAGTAAGTTTCAGAAATTCCTGGAGTAGGCAGATAAGTTTAGCAACTATAATTCAAACAGCCATTGATTTCAGCAGGATGAATTCCATGGCTGCTATCACATTCTCCTCATCATTTTTGCTGCCCTTTTGCTGCCCTCATTTTGCCATGGGTGCAATGGCCAGGGCAACAGTGAAAAGTGGTTTGATGCTGTGATCTCAGATGGTGCATTTTGGCAGTGGCAGGAAGGCAGAGCAGATATTTCTTTGAACTATTTTTGAGCATGTCCCTAAAGCAGTATGATTTCTTTGGCTTCAGAGGTAGCAAAGAAAAACTATTTATCAGATTTTTTGCTGCTATTTCATCTATTTAGTGTTGCTGGTATAATGTCTCTACCCATTTTGTGACTTGAATTTTTATTTATGCTCGTAAATCTGTGCTTAACATTTTGCATTATTACAGAAATAAGCTTCTTTAAAATGTTCTGCTATTTTTTTATTTATTTTTATTTGAACATGCAAATCCTCACTAGCTTAGTTTCCAAGTGAACACATCAACTCCCAACCTCTTTTTGCTTTTGAAATAAGGGTTTTATTTTCTGTGGCATTTTGCAAGATGTTTTTCTCTTAGCAATAGCCTGTTTTTTGGGGAGGGGGGGGTTACTGGTAATGTGCCATTTCAAACTACCTTACTGGTCAACTGGGAGGATGAATTCAGCAATTACACGATTTTTCATTAGTGTACTGAGGCACTGCTGAGCCACCTCTCTAATTATATACTAGTGTCATCGGGGCTCTGTCCTCTGCTAGGGGACTGTGTTCATGCAGAAAATCCCAAACAGCATCCTGAATTCCTGTTCTTGCTGAAGCACTGCCCAGCCACTGACTTCATCCCCCCAGCCCAGCTCAGCACACAGCTCTGACTGCTCTGCTCTGGAACACACACAGAGGCATCAGAGCAGCACAGCCTGGCCCAACAGAGTAATTGGGTTAAATTGGATTTGAGTCCTTCTCCAGCCAAGGAAAGCAAATGCAGAATGACTGACTGTTCTGGCTTTGAGACATGGTCCTGCCCTGGGTAAAACCAAGGAGAGTGTTTTTTTAAATGCCCTTAGGATCAGGTCAAGTCCACCACAGCCTGTCAGGAAGGGGTCAGTGCCTCATCCCCAAGAACAGCAGGATGTTAACAAATGAGTTCTTGAAAAGACCCTACATCCAAAGCTGCTCTTTTTCTTTTCAGCAACTTCTGAATCAAATATGAGATTTTTCAGTTTTCCCTTAAACTCTAGCAACAGGCTATATCCTGCAGACTCTCTCTCTGAGGAAATAATTTTTCTATAGCCTTAGCTCTCTTTTCCCTCAAGCTCTTTGAATAGCAAACTATAGTTAGTGTCTATATAAGATATACTTTTTCTAGCTGTTGAAGGCTGCAGCTCACTGTTTCTCTTTCTTAGGACTACTTATTTAGAAGCTCTCTTCCACCTACAGATTTCTTCTTTAAGATTATTCATATTTTTCTCTAGAGGGAATGATTTTAGAGGAACTGTTTTTGACAGGAGAACAAATGTTTAAGGCCTGAACTCATTACTTTTACATTCCTGGGAAGCATAAGAATTCATAATCACCTTTTGAAAAGTAAGAATTAAATCTGACTTCCAAAAAGCAGAAAAGATGTTAGAAAATAACGAAAAGCCAGGGAGGATGCTTCTCTCCTCATTCATTTAACTACAGTGAATCTCAATATTTTTGACGCAAATTTTGGCAGCATCAAAACTCAATATCCCAGAATCCTTAATCTGCAAAACAGTGACACTCTATATGGACAAATTGGAATTATGGAATGCCATCAGCCATCATGGCAAGAATTAATTTGCATTATTCTAACATGATTTTAAATTAAGCAATCCCTGATTATTCACACAATATTAATGCAGTGCTATCAATAACACTTAAAAGGTTTGGGCCAGCCTAATTCTAAGATCATCATAGCAGACCAGAGCACATTGAACAAGCCCAGGGTACATTTGTTAAATAACCTGAGTGAATTAATACATGGTGTTCCATTGATTTTTTTCCCACAGATGTCTAAATCAGTAATGTTTATTGCCTAACACCATGTGACTGACACACCCCAGCAATGAGTAAAATACCAGTTAGTCCTTTCAATTCGAACAATTTAGTCTGCCCAGTTTTAAATCACTTTGAGGAGAAGCTAAATAAATACTAACAACCTTTTCTGAGCAGGGAAGCACTTTCCTGTCAGGGAGTCCCTCTGGATACATTAGAATGAGCAGATAGAAGTGCTCAGTAGTGGAAGCACCCAGTATTTTCACATTAGAACCAGTAAGCTTTTCCATAACAGTATTCATCACATTTTCAGAATGAGCAGACCTAGTTCAGGGCTTCTGCTAGAACAAAAACATATTGCAATGCAGAAACAAACCAGTCACCTATGCCTCCGCCAGCATCTTTTAAACTGTAAAAACTTCTAGAACTTGCCTGACTTACTCTGGGCAGGTTTTTACTCACTAGAAATCTGCTACAAGATAATCCTGGACTCAGTACTTCTTCATTTTATTACAGCACTGGTGAGAGAGCCATCGAAAGCCTCTTCATATCAGCCGCTGTGTCAGTCTGTGTAGTTTTTATCTCCCCAGACAACTGCCACCACTAGAAAAAGAGGCTCAGGAAAGATGACATTCATTCTTTAAAGCTGACAGCTGTAAAACAAGGTTCTTAGGACTGCAAAGACACCTCAAAGATTACACCAGTAATCAAGTGAGTTGCGTGTTTTTTTCTAATTCTCAGCTGTCTAGGGGCTTTTTCCTTTCCCAGGACTGCATCTCACAGCTGCCTGCTAGAGATTAGATGCCACTCACAATTAAAACTGCAGGAGAACTATAAAGATCATGTTTCTTTAGACACCTCTCTCTCGCTCACTGAGCTGGTAATTGAAAGCCCATTTAGTAAGTTACAAGTACCTAGACAATGATCTCAGCTTGTCAAAACCTCCACATCGCTGGAGTTCAGGGCAAGGTGAAAGTCTGTAAATGAGAAGGATCCTTCTCTACTGTACTTCACAAAATGTTCCCTCTACAAGTGTATGGAAAGGGTACATACAGCTCTGTGCTTGCTCTTGTACTGAGACACACATTTATGACTGTGCCAGTTGTGCTATTTCTCTTCTTCCCCAGACTTTAAGTGTCATCCAATCTCTCCCAATCTCTCCCAAATCTCCACTGCAGCAGTTCCCACTTCAGCGAGCTCATGAGAAACTACAATCTTCATGTGAAAGTGAAGAGACTCTATGAGGCTCAACTGCTCAAAATGCTACTGCAGAGCTGGAGGCAGCCCAAGGAGGGAAAGAAAAGGAACAAGGAAAAAGCAGAGACCTGTCTCGACCTGTGCAAGCCTTAGGGGAACTTCTATCAACTTCCTGAAGAGCAGGCTCTGGCAGGGAAGATGAAGGACACTGGCTTGAAAATTTCCTAGTTGCACTAGTTTCCTAATTGCACTGTTTTCAACTACATTTTATTAGTCACCCTTGGATGACACATCTGTGTCTATTTTGTTTTGTGATTCTCTTGGGATGACCTAATCATGCAAAAAATAGGGAGGCTGTTCATGTCTAATCAGATGGCTGTGTGATTAACTCATTCACAAGCATTTTAAAGGCAATTTTATAAATGCATGTAAAGGCCTTTGTCTCCAAACTTGAAAAAGTCTATTGCAGTGTGTGTACACAGTCAGGCTGAGTCACTCCCTTTCTGCTAGTCAGCGAAAAGACATCCTATTATAGGACACTGAATTCTTATCTATTTGCTGGTTACATTTATAGTTCAGAAAGACACTGATTATTTAAATTTTTTTTTGCCTGCTGCACAGATTTAACGCCTGGGGACAAACGAGCTAGGTGACACCAGTGTCAGGCCTGTCCAGAAAATATTTTTAAAAACAAGGCTTTTAAACTCAGCTTCCTCCAGTGTAGAAGAGGCAGCATCACACAGTAATAGCAAGAACTGGGGAGGCCTTGTTCCAAAGCATAGGAGCTTGGGAGGAACAGATGAAGAGCCCAGTTATGCTTTGTATCAAAAAAATTCTGTCTCTCCTAGAAAGTGGAGAGGGCAGCAGTTCCTCTGGCTGTGTCCCCATGTGTGTGCTGTCCCCTGCATGTGGCACTCCAGTCCTCTGAGAGGTTTTCAGGACACTGCAAGTACTGGAACATTATTTTGCACCATGGCAGTGCTGACAGATCATGGCTCACTGTGGGATTGCTAAATACTGAGAATATGGGTTTAACACAGAAAAGTGTGCCCTCTTTAAAAAAAAGTAGTAATGTAATTCTCCCTCAGAAGGGACTTTACACTAGGTTTGTCCCCTGAGTTTTACAATGTGGCCAAGACAGTGGGTGAAGAGCAGCACACAGACTCCAACAGGAAGGCTTATGAATCTCAGTAAAAAATATGTTTGATTTTTGAGCAGAATGTAAGTTCTTCCTCAGTCAATGAGTCTGGGCAGAGTAAAGGAGCAGAGTAAAACACATTTAAGGTATAATTCTGCCTCAGGTTATAATTAACTGTTTGTAAGAACAAGACAAAACCTACAGCCAGTAAAACTTGACACTTAGCAGATTTAATTAAAGTACAGATTTCCCAAATCCATTTCCTGTGATTATTGTTGTTATTCTTTAGAAGCTGATTAGGCAATAGCAGATGTCACCACTATACAAATTTACATACACATGCACAAATACCATAATTAGGAGATTACTTAGTTCTCACTAAAAGTTGCCTATGAAGGAGCAGAAACAAAGTCTTGTTCCAAATATTTTCCAACATTTCAACACAAACTAAACCAACCTTATAGCAGAATTAATCTGTAGCTCTCTAGCACCGAGATTATCTGTAGCAAAAACATTCAAAAAGGCCTTGACTGGGAACCTTTTGGGATGCAGGGGAGAAGGTTGCCCTCAGTGCATGAGGTGTGTGAACACTGTGCACCCAGATCACCATGTGCACTGCTATTCTCAGCTGATGCTCCTTCCTAAATTCAGTGGCTCTGCCAGACTGCTCAGAACTACCACAGAGCTCAGCCAGTTCTGTCTGGTGACACAAAAACAGTGCTGGGCTGACTTCTGCAGAGTGAACCACAACACAAGGGGCTTTCTTGAGGCCCTGCAGTCCCAGAGCCCCATTTTGGCTGGGTGGGGAGATGTGGGACCTGACCTCTCACCCTGCTGAGCTGCTCTGCTTTATGATGTTTTCTTACATTACTAAATTGCAATAAATAAAAAATAGTTTGCAGGGAAGATGCTATTGCGTTCCATTCAAATGCCCTATAAGAGGATTTTTAAAAAGCACCTAGGCAAATCTGAAGACTCTCTGGTTTCCACTGAAAAATCAGGGATATTCATACTCCTACAACAACTTTATTTGCTTTGAAAATCTCACCTCTCTCAGCCAGTTTCTCCCATAACAGTCTGTAATGCTTCTTCTCACTTCAAAAGTCCTGTGTTTCCTTTTACTCCCATTAGCTAAAACCAGTTCCTGCTGAGCAGAGTAGTAGTGTTGACTTCTGATACACGAGTTGAATCAGCTCCAGGATGTCTACAGCTATTTTCTTTTTTTAATTCCATTTCTCATTTTGCTGAGCTGCTTCACGCTGTTATTCATGCTATTCCCTTGAACAAAGGAGGTAGGACTCTCCATAGCAATGCACAATAGGTGTGGTGTGATAATAAACAGTCCTTTTTACACATCCTAGCTTCATTCAAATGAAAAGTACCCACTTAAGAAAAAACACAAAAGTGATTATTACCTGACTTGAAATCAAAAAGAAAGTGACAGAAAAAAAAATTTGCTCACATGGGACTCAACTAATATTTCAAAGGTAAAAATGCAGGAAAGACTGATGCCATATAAAATTCTACTGCTTCTAAATGAAGCCTTAGACATTTAAATTAAACGATGCATTTGCACACAGGAAATATCTAAGATCAATAATACGATGAAGACACTAGCTCTTGCCACAGCAATGGAAAAAAGTTTTGAAATACAAACCAATGAATTGATGTTTAACTGTTTTGAAACCTCTTTGTGTTTAAAAAGCTGGAGGAAGTATAACAGCATAGCAAATACCAGACTGAAGTTTACAGGCAGCTCTGACCCAGGGTAATGCAGCATTTACCAGGAAGGGAGCATGGATCTCTCCATCCCGTGCTGCTGGCCAGGCTCCTTCCTGCCCTGGAGGTGTTTGTGGAGCAGGAGAGGTGATGCCTGTGCTGGAGCAGAGCCAGGGTGGGGATGCCGCTGTGAGCAGCAGCCACAGAAGGAGTGCTTTTGAAAAAACAGATAATCCAGCTCAGGATTAACAACTGCTGTGTAGTTGTGGTATTTGTTCAACTTTATAAATACAAGGCTGCCTGCCCTCAATACAACTTTTAAACATTTTTGGCTTTTGGCCCTTTTCCACTTGAAGGCTACTTTTAAGCTGATTTATCTTAACAAAGGCAAGCCCACTTCCTCATCACAAAAATTTTCTTTACGTGGCCAGCAGGAATGCTCCACATACTTTCTTAGCACTCCAGAAACATCCCAGGCACTTGTGGGATTCAGGAAATTCACACTGGCAAAGAAGCCAACATCCCCAGGTTTACCCTTATCTGGGACCAGCAAGTCTTTAAAGGAGGGATCTTTATTTGGCTCCAGGCAACAGCCCATGGGTGAGATCAATGAACCTCACACAGGCTGTTCTCTATCCTCTCCACAGGTCAGTGTCTTGGGTTCAGGGCAAGATGTATTCTATTTCCCATCTGTTGAAACTGGCTGGGGAGGTGTTCCTTTCCTCATGGCTCCAGGGGGAGGGGGCAGGTGCCTTCTGTCAATGGGCAGCTGTTAAAACCAGCTGGGGCAGTGTTCTTATCTCTTCCATGACCCATCCTCCCTCCAGAGGGTATCTGCTGTTAATGGGCCATCCAGGCTCACTGCAGGGCTGATACAATTACATCATCCCATTGGGAGATGCTCCACCCAGTGGAAGGAGCCAAACATTCCTACCTACATAAAAACTGAAGAGTCATGACAGCAGCACAGCCTGTTTTCCACTGGATTCCCAGAGGAGGGCTGGACCCATCTCACCACCACTGGACTCTTCTACAGGATCATCTCTACTCCATCAGAACCACATCTGTCCTCCAGGAGGACTTAATTGGACTGCTCCCAACACCCTGACCAACAGGGTGTCAGGCTGTATTCTGACTCTGTCAGTTTTTGTTGGATTTTCTTTTTGTTTGTTTGCTTGGGGTTTTTTTGGTTTTTTGGTTTTTTTTTTTTACTACTACATTTGTGTTTTTAATATTCCTAGTAAAAACAGTTATTCCTATCCTATTCCCATATCTTTGCCTGAAAGCCCTCTTAATTGCAAAATTATAATTTGCAGGGAGGGGGTTTACATTCTCCATTCCAAGGGAAGCTCCAGCTTTCCCTGGTAGACACTTGTCTGCCCAAACCATGGCAGTCAGATGATGGGATGAAAACATTTCTATAGACAGCATAAAAGCAGAGGTTTAAACCTATTTTCTCTATATCCCCTGGAATAAACAGAGCTGTCTGTGTCCCAGAGCACAGCCTGCCTCTGCCTGGCCAGCTGAATCCAAGTGTGTGTCCATGGACGAAAGCCCCAAATAATGACAACAAACAAAACCTGTGAGAGGCTGGATGTTCACCTGGCACTTTGGGCATTTGTAATTTGGTGAAATTACACAGGTGTGCTCAGAAATTTCAAAGAACATATTCTTGAAATCTCTGTTAACCTTCCTCTCCAAACTATCAAGTTTTTGTTTACTAAGTCTCAGTTAGGCAGAATGTTTGATTTTGCATTGGTCTCAGACACATGTGAGTCGATTGAATTTAATTTAATTGTTGAAAGCACATTTCCCCAGAATGGAAAATTTGAGTTCAAAGGTTATATTTTACCCAAGTTCAAATGAAACCAGTTTTATATTGGAAAATATACAACCACCTTAACAAAACAACAGTATGAGCTCTGCTTATAAAACACAAAGTATACTATCACATTCTAGCACCATTTGGTGAAAGTGAAGACCCACAAAGCCAAATATGCTACAGCTGGAAAGATCCAGTAACAGAAGTATAAGATTTCATGTTCAGTCACATATGGAAAAAAACAGTCCAGGACTCATTCCAGCCCTATTGTGGAGGAATGGGAACCTATTTATCACTGACAGGTCATGCTAGACAGTCCTTGTCCTGTCAAATGAGCCAGGATATACTTTTGCTCCCAAGGCTGAGAGCTGAGGAAATGAGTCATGTTCTGTAAAAATGGTTCTTTTGCCCTCACAGGTCACAAACAAGTTTAACAAATTTAAAGTAATGAATTTGTCCTGATTTGCAAATGCCAAATGTGGACTTCAACTCAGACAGCTATGAATTTATGATATGTCATCTTCACTATCAGGGCAAACGTGTTGATGGCACTGATTTTACACCAACAGTCTCTACTACATTTGTGGAGACCAGAAAAAACCTCAACAAAACCAAACCACAGAACATGAGGGGAAATGATGAAGAGATTGTCATTTCCATTAACAGAATGTGAATCTGGACTGCAGAAGTCACATAGATCTGGGGTTCAGCAGACACAAAGAAATAGTTCTGCCTTGGGTAAGTCAGTTTTGAATTGTTACCTGACAGCACAAGCAATATTCCATTTGCAGTTTTTAGATAAAGGCAGATAATAAGTGATATAACTCTATATTCATGTGAATGTGAACTGAGCTGGTGTTCTGTGAGTAGAAATAGGACTCTAGATCGGGCAGCTGCAGTATTTCTGAGCAGTGTTTATGTCTTAAACTTTCAAGGTCTGAAGGTATTCTCCAGCTATGGTGCTCCCAGTGATGCTGCAATATATGGAAATAATACATCTCTGTGGCTTGGAGGTATTTCAAAATGAAATTTCTAAACACTCAAAGTTATGTCTGAATAAAGCATGTCAACATGTTCTGCAACAGTCCTGCCACTACTCGCAAAGATGCACAGAAGTAACTTCTGCTGCTCTCTGTGAAAGCAGAAATGCTGATTTCAGTGGACTCTAATTTAGATCTGTGTTCCAAAGAATCTACCCAAGAGGCTCAATATATCTACAGGACTCAGTCCTCAGGCATGTTTTCCAACATCAACCACACATACCCCTGGGGTTTCTCTGTTTGAGAGTAAGCTCATATACTTACTGGTTGGATAATTACTGGTTCATCCATAAGTAGTGATTAGATTTGTAAATGTAACTTGCAGCATCTAAATCACAATGGGTAAATGATTTGAAAAACAAGCAGACTATTAATGCCATAAACCACTGAGCTGATTGGCACATCCTGAAAGCATTTTGCATAACTCTAATTCTTTGAAAGCAGTCGTTCCTACAAGAAGTTACCACTTGGCACAATGTTAAACCCTTCTGCTTTGCCTTGGGCTGCTAGCTGACTAAGTGATCATTAATTCTTTGGAAATAACAAACACCTCTGAGATTAGTACTTTAATGTTGAAGGGAATCTATTTTGGTGCAAGGAATACAGTGAAATATGGTGTCAGTTTTATGCAGTGTAATAATATTTCTAATTATCTTTAACACAAACTCAATAATATCTATTCAGGCTGCAATATACTCACTCAAGCATCTGCTGTGGCTTAGGCAGTCTCCAAACTCAGGTTGTTGTTTTCACAATCTGCCACAGATCCACTTGTCTGACTTAGGTTACAACGTAAGATGTAATCAAGAGTATGCATTCTATTACCCTCTTCATAAGTTTTAAAATGGGTGAGGCAGTGTTTTTTATCTTCTCCTTGAGTCAGCCCTGATAACTCCCTGGGGGGGGCATCTCCACTAATGGACCATCAAGGTCCCACAGCACGACTCATAGAATTACATCATCCTATTGGAGACGCCCCGCCCTGAGGAGAGGATCTAAATCTTCCTACTTGTATATAATCTGAGGATTGGAACACCATGGGCAGCACCTACCACTGGATTCCCAGAGGACAAGATCTTGACAACCACCACTGGAGAAGGACCAGATCTTTCTACAGGATCACCACTCTGACAGAATTACATCCATCACTCCATCCATCACTGCAGCCACCATTTAATTAGACTGCTACCACCACCCTGACCAACAGGGTGTAAGGTCGTATTCTGACTCTGTCGGTTTAAGCCAGTGTTTCTGTAACACTGCCTGTGTTTTAATTTTCCTATTAAATTGTAGTTCTGATTTGTAATCTCTCTGGTTTGCTTTCTAACTAGTACCCCCTATAAATTTTCACTAATGCGTTTGTAACTTGGGATGTTGGAGCCCAGGTCTTTGGTGTGCCAGTTATAACCACTAGCAGAAAACCAAAATCAAGACTTGTCCACTCCACAAAGCCATGAGAAGCACAGAAGTAGAAGGATCCCTTCTGTGGAGAAGGCAGAGTTTTTACACAAGAGGATGGCTCAAGAGGCTGGGGTGGGTTTAAGCTGCACAAAATCTCTTTCTGAATCAAGTCAGAAATTTCTAGCTTTCTCAACTAATGGTACTGATGATTTCCATAAATTTCACATTAATACAAGTACTTGCAAGCATTAGAGTGGGTTCAATCTGCAAGAATTTTGCACCTTGTTAAAATAAGAGCAAAATGACACATCAGTAGTTTGCCTCTGTCTTTTCTCATTATAGCCAAAACTGATTGTTACTTGTCATATCAGCTTGCTGGAACATCAATGGGGTCAGTAGCTGGTGATTGATATAGTTGGTTCCTTGAAAATCATTCAGCATTCATCAGTCTCCTTTGATCCTTGAGGCTAATGAAGTGTGGTAGCCAAGCCACAGCCATCATTATCCTTTGAGCTGGCTGCACTTCTACATTCACATGGTCTTTTTGTGCCTTTTCCAAGAACCCATTGTTAGAAATTTCAGTGGGTTCAAAGACAGTTTCAGAAATCTACCATTCCCTTCTCCATGGAATTTCTTTGTCCGTGGATCCATCTGTACCAAGTCAGAGGTGGATCCAATGGTTTCATTGCTGTGTGCTGGGATGACCCCAGCAGTAGCACCTTGTCACCCCTGGAAAAAAACAGCACTTGCACTGTTTTGATTTTCTTCTTAAATTTGTCCTCACAGAGGTGTTATCAACCTCTCTAACTGGGCCAGCAGCATGTCCATGTCACAGCCATCAGAGATTGGCTCTGCTGGGCATGGTGGAAGCTTCCAGCAGCTCCTCACAGAAGCCATTTCTGTGGCTCTTCTGCTACCAAAAACCAGGCTGTGCCAAATCAACACACACACATTCTGTGTTATCTACCCCTGCTGTGTGAAGCACTGGAAAAGAGATGCCAGAGAAGAGAACAGGAGCTATGTAATTATCAGTCACTGTGAAGTAAATGGGAGAAGAAGTTAAATGAGGGATGGCAGCTAGGCATACTCAAAGTGTCCATTTAGTTTTGAAATAAAGGACGAGCCTTTTATTTATAGTACAGAATTCTATCTCATGTTGCCATAACCCGAGGGCTGACCTGAGCCCCACTGTTGTCAAAGGGACTGTTCTTCAGCCAGGGCACAAAAGTAGAGAGGTGCTCAGTGAGAAACACGTCATGTCTGAGCAGGCAAGGCACTGGCATGCCCTCAAAATCACTAACAGATGGCAGGCTCTTTCATAGAGCCATATATCCACCCTGGGTTTTTTGGTATGTGCCTGATCTTTTAAAGCATAATACTATGAGGTTCTGCCAGAGTAACAGTGGCAGGATCTGATTTACTACGTGATGAAGTAGGGAACTACACTCTTTAAAATAGAATGGTGCAAACTAGAGTATCATGAAGTAACTAACACCCAAGATCCCTCTTCATAAATCTGTGTTACCAAACCCACTAAACAGAAGCATATAAACACTCCATATGTTCAACACCACCTTCCTATCGTTGTCCAGAAAAATAACTTAGAACTGCAGTTTAAATTATGACAGTACAAGAGATATCTCTCTTTCATGATCTGCTTGAGTGTAATATACATGACAAATGATATTATGTCTGTTTGTAAATGGCTTAGAAAAGAGTTAGGGGCTATGATTATGCTGAGGAATTCTAACTTCTGCTTTTATGGAGCTTAATAGGGTTAGGCATCATGGCATCTCAGCCAGTCAAAACCATGACAGCAATACAGTGTATGAGATGACATCAAAAAGATTTTCAGATAGAATCAAACTGGGACAACTGAAACAAAAGCAAAAAATCAGCAGACACCTGCAGAAAAGCTGCCTAACAGTGTTCTATACCGCATGAAATAGAAGTGATGAGATTCAATTTTTAAAATATTCCCAGGAACTACATCTACATTTAAAAACATGAAATGAAAGTCTTTCATGCAGCAGCCCATAATAATTCTCTTAGGCATGGAGGAGAATATTTGCTGTGAGTATTCACTAGTCTAGAAGAAAAACATACCTATTTTCCAAACATTACCTGTAGCAAAGCCTTATTTTATGACAATGATTATTTTCATGCTGCTAAAGTATTGAACTCAGTGATGTCAAGTTATGTAATGGGAGATTGAAAAAATCTGAAGCCTCTATTTAGAAATTCAGATAATCTTAGTACACATAATTTAAGGAGTAATAGTCTCTCTAAGCCATGTTTCTCAAGTCTTTAAAGACTATCAATAAACCCAATCTCACTTTCTTCCACCAGGAGCTGTTCAAAGCCTCCTTGAAGGGAAAGGGAGAGCACTCAGAGCAGAGCTCAATGCTGTTTGCAAGCTCCTCTCTCTTTTTTTGGTATATGATGTGCTGTGGCACAGATCCCTTGCCAATAGTTTTCCAAAGATTCCTTTACAGGCAGACATTTACTTTTAAAGCCCTCTTTGCAGCTGAGAGTTGTGTCCTGGCCCGATGCTGCCTTCGATGGGAAGCCTGCAGAGGATGGGGAAGTCAGCAGCTGATTTTGGGACAAGCTTCCCCTGGGGTGTGTGGATGGATGTCACCTTTTGGGTGAAAATCAAACAATGGCCTCTGGTTAAACCCGAGTCTGGGTTCGGAGGCACCAACAGTAAAGGTCAAAAATAAACAGATCAGGTTTCTGAAGCTGTTCTTGTCCTTTCCCTTACACTGTTCTCTGGATTCTCAGCTGCTCTGAGTTATTGCCTCTCCCTCAAAAAAACTTGCTCATACAGCAAAAGCCAACCAAACCCACTCTCGCTTCCCCAAGCCCTTTGAAATCTCACAGCTCAAAGCAAACTGGGAGTCATACATTCCCAATGGACCTCTTTTCCCACAGCATCACAATTACAATGGAAATCAGAATCTTTTTCTAGAAAAACTCATGCAGCAGCAGCCCACTTCCAGCTGTGTTACTACAGAAATGGGTGAAGCATCTCCAAAATTTTTCATTTAATTGAACATTAATATTGTTTGAGAATAACCATGCACTCCTACTACTGTGATCTCTGTCCCTTATCTGAGCTGAAGTTAAGCAAAAGCATTTGCACTTTCCACTTCTAAAGATCATGCAAGCTGACTGAGGGGAACTTTCCGATTACTCCTGAGTGAGGATTATATAGATGAGGCCATAAATAATATCAGAGCTATTGAAATGACCTGACAGGACAGAAAGATTTATTTCATAGTTTATCTGAACACTTTTGTGAGATGATGGAATGAAGCTTGAGCATTCAATTTAATCCCTTCCTTGCTTTTTTATTGAGTCAGGAGATGTTTAAAGAAATTTATGTAGCTGTTTGAAAGTCAGATTTTTTAATAAGTGATACAGAAAAAGAAATTACAGTAAGGAAAGACTCAGATAACACAATACTGTACATAAGGAAAAAAAAAAGGCTTTGCAGTGACTTTCCCTATCAAGGCAGAGGAACAGAAGATATTTTTTTGTGATTTATCCATACAGTTTCCTTAATCTTTATCTGCACTTAAGAAAACGAGGGGGAGGGAAAAAAGGACAGTTGTTAACCTCACTGCAAAACTGCAATATGTAAATGCAAAACTTTCCAAGGCTGGGGATGAACATGTGCATGTGAGACAGTGATGAGGCTGTGTATGCTGACCTACTCTGCTCAAAAGCAGAATTATGCTACTGAGTTGTCCATATGGATACGCAGACAGTGAAATAAAATGTTTATTCCATTAGTACCAACTTTATCTTTCCCTTCTACAGGGCCAGTATTTCACTTCAACACTGAATTCTCAGTCTAAATAAGGGTGAGAAGAGCACCTAAACTCTTATCCAAATTGTTTATGATGTTGTGGGCATGTCCGCTTAGAAGGACATTTTTCTGAATCTTGACTTTTTTGTCAAGTTAAGATATGATTTTGAAATGGTTAAAAAGCTAAGTTCATAGTATCTCCCTCATTCACTTCAGATTTACTGTCATTAGCTAATTAAAAACTCATCTCAGATTTTAAAAAATGCAGAATAATTTAGACTTAAATCTCATGTAACTGTGGCTTTAAAGACTTACTTGCAAGCAAAATATGATATATATGCAGAAATCTGTTTCCAAGCGTCTGCAAGAAGTATAAACAGCAGTAATTCATCTCTAAAGGACAGCTAAAATATGCACTGCTTTGAATTCTTTCAATATTGTACACAAGGGATTGGTGAAGAGAATCAAGTGCCTTATGCTGCCTGTTGTATGTATCAGATAGGTAACAATAAAAGAGAAAACAAAATCATTTAGAACTCTTTTAAGCCCATATGCTCAACTTCACTGACAATAATTAATGGTAGCTCCAATACTGCATGATTCAGGGTGAAGAACTGGAGACAGAATCCTCTTTTGGAAGACTTACATAATCCAACCAAACATACACTTGCTGCCCTGCTTTTGGCACACTTTTGTGGTCCTGAAGATCCATGTGGATGTACAGACTTATCCCTTCACACACAGCCAGTACAGATTAACCAAAAGTCACACACAATTAACCATAAATATGTAACAGAAGTAGAGTCAGAATCTGTTGTCAGTATCCACGCAATCCTGCCAGGTTTCAGGGAGTGGCAAGTATAGATGCCAGTGTTTGAATAGAATGGGAGGAAATTATTCAGAGTTTAATAAAACATACATCTGAGTAAATGGCCAGGAGAAGTATGTATCCTATTTACACACCTCAATTTTAGAACAGCTCTCCTGAGGCTGGATGCTAGGTAGAGACACTTCTTAAGTCTCTAATTTTTTCTTTTCTTTTTTCCTTTTTAAAAAGATCCTTTCTTCTCCATCAGAATGTTTTCATGTTGCTTTTCTTCTTGCTGATAGGTGATTACTTTCTGTAGTTTTCTGTTTCTCTCCTGTGTCTTTCTGACATTTCTTTTCTTTCCCCCCAGACAGCTTTCTCCTTCCTTCCCTTCAACCTCTGCTCCACTTTTTATTGTACTTCCTCACATCTCTCCCTTTCTCTTCTGCTGCTGTAACCATCATTCTCATTTCCCTACCTTTCACAGGCTGTTAACAGAATAGTTAAGTGATAGGAGAGCCTGTGTGCAGAACTCTTCTTAGAGTCCCTGAAAAAGGACAAATTCCCCAACCCCATTTTCATAATTTCTAAAACATCATCATGTGATTTTTTGATACATTTAGATATATTAACATTAGCATTACGAATTCTTTGTGTGAATCCTTCCCTGAGCAGCACATGGAAAGTAATCCAGGTAAAGAGAGTGGTGCAAATAGAAGTGAACAGAACAACAACTATGAAGAGCATATGGCTGAGTAGTCGTTGTCTTTATGGTTAGAGCTGCAGGTTGTATGAAGTCCCTTTCAAGACTATTAAACATTTTATTGTACATAATTATTAAGCTTTAGTTCCTCATCACTAACCAGTTCTTCCTTTTTTGGATAGAATTCCATTAAATCATACAATTTTTGGCGAATACAGCAATGGATGTAGGATGTTCTGGGTCCACACATGCATAATTGCTCTAATTTATTCTTAATAATAACAACTTGGTCATAATGAATTAGCCCTTTTGCTTGAATGCCCAGTGACAGCATATTCAAGGCAAAGGGAGTAGATGTTTGAATAAGGCAATGGCCCTTCTACAGTTTCCATTATTTTCTGCCACAGATGGGACAGTTGGGAAGCAGGAGAGGACTGGCTGGAAAAGCATAACTTGCCTTCAGGAAGGTTCTCTTGAAGCCAATAAATTGGGTCATTAGCAGCCCTGGATAAAATACCATGTGCAGATTTATTACTTCCCTGGCAATTTGCAACACCTTTGAAAATTTGGCTCCTTACCTGTAAGAAACTGGGGAAAAGCATATTGCCACCAGACACATGGAATATGTGTAACACCACACTATGCTTAAAAAAGCCACAAAATGCAACAATTAAAATTCAAGGAGCTAAACAAGGAAAGAACAGATAAAAAACCTGTGAGCATCTGTTTTCATTTTATCAGGGTATCTCAGCACCTGAAGTTGCAAATGATGGTAAAACCATCAGGTACAATGAACATGTCCACTCCTAGTACAACTTTTTTATGAACCCATCTTTCAGGTAATACAGACCAAACTTGAGATTTACTCAACAGGATAAGGCTTTGCAGGCTCCCAGGCAAACCACAAGCTTTATATATTACTTTTTCTGGTAAGAGGCAGAATCAGACTATGCACTTCCATTTCCTTGGGAATAGCTAAATAAACCTTGGGTTTAGACTTATTCCTTCATAAAATAGAGAATGGATGAAAAAAACCAGGTTCTTCTGAACACCAGAAACAGCTAACTTTCACAGTCTATTTTACTCTCCTACAGTAACATGATTCCAAATGAAATTTTCTAGCAGAAAAATCAGAGCTAACTGCATTACATCAACAGCTTCTGGAATCAAATCCCTCTTTTCAGGCATTTAGGCATATGTAACTAGAGCTTAGCTCTTTATTTATAGAGAAATAAAACCAGAAATAGAGTTGCTGCATAAAAAGTAATCATAATCTGATATTTGTTTTGTGTAAACTCAGGCTATCAAAGGGGTTTATTAAAGCTATATGTTACCTTGGAATCTGCACATACAGGCACTGACAATCAACACTAAGAACAAGAAAGTATTTTGAAGTATAAGATACATTTATATTAGCATAACTATATAGCAGGGAGTGCAGTGGCATAACTATTTCAAATTTTTAAAATCCAAAAACTTCTTAATTAAATAATACCTTTGCCATGCAGGTTTATCTCCCAGATTGCCCACTGTTACAAGTTAGCTTGCAGCAAACAAAACTGGAGGTTCAGGAGAGATTTTAAGGTGGGGGTTCTATGGTATGAACCATACCATAGATAGTGTGAGCCCTGTTTTGTTCTGGAGCAAGACAATCTCCAGGACTGGGGTCTACATACAGAACACATTCTGCCTTGACCAGTTATTAGAAATAGCAACATTTTAGCCTGACCTAGACTGTTTCTCTCATGTTCTGGTCCTCTGCAGAGTATACTTGTAAATAATGGCACATTCAGACATAATTAACAATTACAGACTAGAAATTTCACTCTGGCTATGTACCAAGGCTCAGATCCTGCTGACTTTGAAAGGGTTTTAAAATCAAGTCATTTATATAACTTCAGGTTCAAGAGTTTAACACTGGACATCTAGCTTTTTGGAGAGGACAGAGGCAGAAGGGCCCTCTTATCTCTCGCTTTGAGCTCTCACTCCACAAACCACAGGACAGACAGCAGCACATCTTGAACTGGGCAAAGTCCAGTTCCTGACTGAAGAGCTGACACTGATGGAGAGCCACAGGTTGATGAGCTGCTGCATTTTTTTATCACCTCCCCTGGAAAAAGCCTGTGCCGTAAGTCTGGGATACACTGACAGCATCAACACAAGGTAATCATTTCTTGTTACACACTTCAGCTTAACAGACACAAGAGCTCTCCATCACCAGTTCCAATCCTCCCCATATGTAACTCACAAACTAAGCCATGTGGCACCATACTGAACACAGGAGAGATCCTTTAACTCTTCCCAGCTCTTTATCCTTTATTGGGGACCTCCCAAATTGTCCTCACAGCCAGACCTGGAGACTGCTGCAAGGATCCCATCACAATGCCAGATGTGGAAACAGCATTTCTGCATCCCCACATGAGTGCATTCCCTAGGGATTGTATTGCTCCTCCTGGTCACAGTAGTTCTCCCAAAATGCTTCCCAAGCAGACTCCCTCATGGTTTTTACATCCTTTTTACAGTCTCAGGGACATGCTGATCTTGCTGTGCTGAAGTGCCTGTTGCCTGGTACCTCTGTGTCACTAGGTACTGTTCCTCTGTCCCCAAGCCTTCCTGACTCTTGGCTTCTGAGCTTTTACTAAAGTGTTCTCTAACTTTCTCCAGTTCTTAGCCACAATTTTTATGTCCTACAAGCTGATGTACCACAGCATTGTTGTCAACACTGAATGGGGCTCCTTTAATGCTGCAATTTTTGATCTGAATTTTGTCACAGGCAATAGAGTGGAAACATTTCAACAAAATTGAGGAAAAGAGAAAAGAATTTCTCAGTACAACAGAGCATCCCAGTGCTATTACCACTTGTTGACTATAGTTTGGAAAGAACAGTGATGGGGGTGCTCTCTGTTCTGTGTGTCTTGCACCCCTATGTCTGGCAATCTAGCTGCTCTTAGCAGAGTGAGAACAAAATCCCACTGGATGATTTTGTGGAGCTGACATCCACAGGGAAGTAGAGCAGGAGCTTTTGGAACAGAGATGGTGATTGCTGGCACCATCTCAGTGTTGCATGAAAATCAGACCAAAATACTATGGATACCATAAATCAGGCTCTTTGGCAGAGGCAGGAGAGGGCTGGATATGGCAGCAGAGACTGTAACGTAGAGATGAAACATAGGCACAATTTTGTGATATCATCAGTGATAAATAAAGCTGATATCAAGCAATATTGCTCATGGTTTGGATTTAACTTTTTTCCACTCATTTGGGCTTAACATGTAGCATGTGGAAACAAGATTGCCAAATCATAGGCCTTCTACATCTAGTTAAACTAAACTAGATTTTAGTGCACTGGTCTTTTCCTCTTTGCTTCTCAGGATGAAGCTGACATATAAATCCCCTGCTAAGGATAGAGTACTCCAGGGGGAAGTTTTATTGCTGATAAAGTCTGATTTCCAGCTTGCCACAATGAGGATGAAACACAAGACCATGGAACAGCTCTCCCAGCCCTCAACTAACAGTGAAAGACTTCACAATGGGCCACCTTCTTTGCAAACCCAGGGTCTGCAGAGACACCATCCCACCCCTCTTCCTGCTCTTTCATGGCTACGACACTGCTGGATACGCATCCATCAGAAACTGATTCCAGGTTCTCTCAGAAGCTGCAAATGCCACTTTTGACAGATGGTTCCTCCTTCCCTCATCTGCTCTTAAATAGGTGATAAACATGGATTTTAGCACTTCCATCAGGCAAATCATTCCCACCAGATTTGTCTTCTATCGACCAGGTTGAATTTAAGCCCACAAATGTGCCGTTCTCTTTCTTGTTATCATCCAGGCTCCTTTCATGGTTGTGTAAATGTTAAAAAAATAATTAAAAATAATCTTTATATCCCCTGATGGCTTGATTAATTTTGTTCTTGACATCTTGATTTTTTCCTAAATGAGTGCTTGTTCCTTCCCATCCCACCTTCCCTGTTTGTTGCCATTTTAATGCCAGCTAGACTGCTTCATTCATTCATCTCTGACTGGAGCTTATGAAGCCTCTGGACATGAAAAGCCCTCTGAGTCTCAAATTTCAACTGTTCTGGGGCTGAGCTTTGAAAATAGATTTTTCATAAGGAAAATGCACATCTTTGGAACACAGTTACCACAGGGGAACATGGTAGAACCACACAGAGACAGCTTTTCTGGATGAGCTCAAAGTGATCATGCCAGGACTTAGAACAGCAGGATGTTACCTCAGAACTGCACTGCTCCTACATTAAAAAGACAGCAAATTAGCATATCTTAGAAAGTTACCCACTCATGTGGCTAACTGGCAACATATGCCCTTTCAGCACGTTGGAAATGTATTCTAAGCTAGCCTTTATGGGGAAAAAAACCCCTCCCAAACTCTCTCCACCCAAAAAATTACAATGAAAAATAACAACACTGCAAAAGGAAATCTAAGATTACTTACTAAAATTCCATATCTTCAGAATGGCTCAGGAATTTTGCATGCCCACAAAAAGGAAAAGTCCTTATCCACATAGCTGTGCAGTCCTTTTTTAAAAAAAATTATTATTTTAAAAACATATTAAATCAGAAGATAGACTGTGGAACTCAAATACCCTCAACACAATCAGATCCTATCAGAGACAAGTAACACTAATATCAAGAGACACAGAACTGGGGATGAGGGGTGGTATCCATGCTGGGGAATATACATGGACCACATCATGAAGGAATACTTGCAGCTCAGGCCTGACTCTCTGGGGATTTGGCAATGTTTTATTAATGTGCATAACTCTCTATTCTCATCTGAAACACAACTGGAAAACAAAAACACATGAAGCTTTACACATCACACCAAAGGGTTTTATTTTCCCAAGGTTAAGTGTACCAAGGTTGGCTGATACACAGAACAAGAATGAACAAACCTCAAGGAAACAAAAAGTAAAAAGAAAAATCATTGAGTTTTTGATGGTGCAATTGTGTTTTTTCTTTGTGAATATCTGAGAGAATCATTCATTCATATTCTGAATGGGAAAAGGCAACTGAAACAGGTGGTGTATTACTAGACCCATTAAACAAGAGATTTATGCATTACATATCCATCTTGAGGCAATTAGGCTGATCTCTTTTTTTCTCTTTTTATGGCTTCATTGAAATTTTTTGGCAATAAAGCAATTAAAAAGTAACTATCAAAGCATTTATCTATGATATCAAAGACGACCAGCCTTCACCAGAGAAAGGCTGCTTCACTTTCCATCTTTAGAAAATACAAATTTAGAGGCAACATTCACACTTAAGACAGTGACATAATGCTGCCATTGTCTCAAGCCTGAATGGTGAATGATGGGGTATGGACTAGCTAAATCATTGTTTGCTTTCTCTTTTGGAAAATGATTCTTTTAAGTTTGACTTTAATCTCACAAGGCATCCAGACAAATAAATTTGCTGTGAAATAAATCTTGAAGTAACCTTGCTGCACGTGCTTTGGGTTTGTACAGACACTGTCCAAATAGGACAGGGAGCACAAAATCCACAAGGAATAATGATTTTCAGGTTGATGTGACAGCTGGAGCCAGCCAGACACTAAAACATAAAACAATGTCTGCTGCAATAGGCTGCAAAGGCTACAAAGTTGGGTTTTTTTAAAGGTACTTCACCTCATTTCCTCGGTGGAAACAAGTCCGTGACATAGTCCTCAAAATCTCTCACCAGAAGAGGCAACAAAAAGGGGATATATGCAGGATGTAGTCCTAACTGTTCCCTTCCCCACCCTCCTGCAGCCCCAAAAATCTGTTCACAGATTCTTTCTTCAACCACCAAAGCAGCCAAAGTTCTGTCTGTCAGCAACCTAAACAATCCAGGGACTGGGCACACACTGACTGAGAGCAAACTGCAGGGACTGATACAATCGATTCAGGTTTAGGATCTGCTGTGGCTGCCAGACTGTACCTGAGCATGGCCTCATCCTTGGAAATACTGTCAGGTTGGACAGGGCTCTGAGTGACCTGATCTAGTTGAAGACATCCCTCCTCCTAGTAGGGGTGATGGACTAGATGACATTTAAAGTCCTTCCAACTGTAACTACTCTACAGTTCCATAATTTTGGGCACTACAGATGATTGTACCTCTGCAATCACATACATTGATACATTTCAACAGCGAAGATCCGAAGTGTATTTAAGAAGCTGACAAATGAAAGCTATTTTAATAATTTGATTACGAAATTGAACTGCAATGAAGTGGTGAATAGAAAGAGAGGTACACGGCCAAATTCATCAGCTTCTTGGAATTTTACCAAGAGTCTCAATCTTTTAAAAATCCCCAGCTTCTTAAATCATAACACAATGGATGCTGAACCAGGAAGGGTCTTGAGAGATGAGCTCATCCATCTCTAGCTCCCAAGGCTGGCCAACTGTTACTAAGCTAGCAAGACTTAGCTGCATATTTTTACTGCTACTCTGACTAAGTTATTATACAGCCTGCTCGCTGTTGTGTGGATAGTCAGATGTGGGATGACCTGGAAAGCCATAAATCCATTAACATAAGCTCTGTGGGATACACTGTGGAAAATGGAGAAGCCAGACAGCAGTTCTTGAAAGTGCAGTTCTAATGATGTGCTTACAGGTAGAGTGCAATCTACACTTACAGGAAACAAAAGGCAAAAAGCCCCTTGAGCCTGATATGTAAGTCAGTCTTGTGATTTATAAATAACCAATATGTGATATGTGAAAGCTAATAATTCCATGTATCCTAAAAAGCAGGGTGCACAGCCACACAATATTCTATAGGACTAAACCCAGCAACTACAAACCACTTTATCACGTTCAGTTCAGAGCAGAGCACACGTTGTAAATAGAGCTCTTGGTCTTATTCCACCCCACGTTAGGTAAGTTCAGAAGTTCTGGAAGTACTGCAGTACATTGTGAATGATGGATGAAATGAGAAATCTCTGCTCAGTGCACAGCAAGTAGCCAACTCCCTCCTGTGCTGCATCGTTTGCTTTCAAGGTACTTATTATGCAACTTCAGTGAGAGACATTCAGAAAATCCCAGTGAGTCCATTTGTCTCAAAAATAAAAATAGAATGTTGCAGTTTTGTCCCTGGGCTTCAGCAGTTTTTTATTCAATTTTAATTTTATTTCTGCCTACCTCTATCCAGTGAACTCCCTTGTCAGGGTGCATTATGGACTCAAAATATAAACATCTACCACTGCTGGTTGCTCAGTTACAGGAGAGGTTTAAGGGACTGATTGCTTAATCTCTCACTAGTCAGACAATTTGTACTGCATGAATACTTATTTTTGAAAATGTAAGTGAATAATCAGTTCCATCACACTTTTTTAATCAGGGGCCACAGAACCACATTCTTTTCAGAGCACTTTGGGCAGCTTGATTTCTAAAAAATGTAATTCAAGCCACAGGCAGTTTGGATTGGCTTCCACTGAGCTGATTTTCCATCAAATACAATCTGCTGGGTAGAATTACCACAGAGGATGAAAGATTTGGTCTTTTGCTAACATGCAGCACAAGTTGGCTTACAAAAATTGATGTCAAGGTTTAAGTCATGGCTTTACTTCTCCTGGGTTGGAGAGTCACTTCTCCCTGGCTATATTATTATACTGTTTCAGGTTATTGTATTGGGTACATGGTCTGCTGCTATGCTGCTCCTTAAAGGTTAAAATTGTCAAAATCTTGCTATGTTATTGTTTTGTCTCTCTAGTCCCTCACTCCTGCAGGATAGTTTGTATCATCAATTTACTACTTGTAATAACTGCACAGGAGAAAATGTATTACTTCCTACATGCATGGGCAGAGGTCAGAAGTTGCTTTATTCCTGTCTGAGTGCAATGGCCTCTGTTGTAATCCCATTAGGAATGTTTAAACAAGAAAAGCAATAAAACAGTTTAATACCTGAATGCACTTCTACTGCATCTCTATAGTTACTAATGGGGCATGGCAGGAAGAGAAAAGGATTAGCCCTATCACCACAATTCCTCCCACGAGGTTGTTTCCTTCAAAGGAGAAGACAGGAAATTATTTAGAGATTATATAGTGTTACAGTTTTATTTACTCCTTTATTGGCACTGTAAGGCTGCACATACAGTCTTTATACAGAGAATTTATTACTAGATCCAGAATTTCAGCCTAAAGATACAAATTTTTTCTGAGGAAGAACAGTAAGTCTTTCCTGTGCCCTCATGCCAGACTCTCTTCAAAGTCCATGGACTAAGAGTGGGAGCCATATATTTAGCAGAGTGGATTTGATGTGGTGCCAGGTTTCCTTGAATCAGCTGTCCAGGCTCCTTTCAGCTGACAACGTGGAGCTGGTTTCCAGGAGTCAGGAAGGTGTTTCTGCTTCTCTCTCAGCAGCATCCAACCTCAACTATAAATGTCTGGAAATTTGTTTTGAGCCATCATTAAAGCAACATCCACCGTGGGAATGCCCTGGGTGCTCCACTGGTCCATCACTAATTATTGTTCAGCCAGTGTGGTATTTTAATAACACCCAGCTCTAAAAATGTATTTATTTTTATGTACATATCAAAGCCCTGACAGCTTTATTTGCTTGGAAGGGAGGGTGGAACCTTTCCAGCAGACTTTCTATTTTCCACCAATTCCCTCAAGGATATTAAGGGCAGAGAGCAGAGTGGGTAATTCCCATTCCTGGATGAGAAAATGAGTCAGCCTAGTTATGCAACAGAGGCTTTCACTGATTAAGAAGGATGCTATATTCAGGTAGACAACTGGCCAGAAACAGATGCTATTTGTGGGCATAACTGAGAATTAGCAAATTGGCTGTTTATTAAAACAGGTGTTTGTGAGGATTCACGTGTCTGTTACTGCAGATGTGACATTCTGCTAGAGAACTTTGGTTCCCTTCCCAGTTACACTTACGCCTCAACTGAGTTGATGCAGGAACTAAATTAGGTTCAACAGAGTCAGCATCGGCTTTGAAAACTGGTGATTTCAATCAGAGATATAGCAAAAAAAAAAAAAACAAACAAAAAACAAACAAACAAAAAACCCAAGATTTTACTCATGCCAGATGTTCTGCTGCCCACTTTTGATCTCAGAGTCATTCATTATTGTCTGGTAAAAAAAAAAACAAAAACCAAAACCTGCTTAAAAATGTTTCTCTGGTTTCCATTAGAAGAACAACAACAAAACCCAGCAAGCAATCTCCTCACACATATTTCCAAAATTCCCAAAGATCTAGACAAAATTTATCCTATTTATACCATGAGAAACTTGGTATAAATAAACTCTAAACTCAAGGAGAGCAATTCCCCTCAGATGGAAATCAAGCTCATGTCAGAGCAGGAACACTGCACTGTCACTATGAGGCATCCTTTCCTACAAGAGACATCATTCCCATTGTTATTTGAGTTCTAGGTGTGTCTGAAGTGTCTTCCCTCGGATGCCATAGGCAGCAGGCTTTGTTTTGGGAGCTCACATCATTGCATCATTTCTTTACTAGGCATGCCATGGTGGCAGTGACATATAATACCATGCCAAACATATCAGGTCATACTTTTTTTGACACAATAAAAGACAGTAATTATTCTACATTTTTAATACATGAGTGCTTCTTCATATGACTGAACACCTCCTTGCAAGACAGAAGTTCCTTTGGCTTGTACTGTAACAGAACACAGTGAACTAGACTGGGCCTGGATGTATCAATGCTGTTTTAACATCTCTGTTCATAATTTAGACCCTCAACTACTCTAATTTGTCACCTAATTTTTGCTGTGCCAAAAGTTGGCATAAAGTGAGCTTCTGATAACAATCCTCCTAAATACTTAAAGTGATGTTTCTGAACATGATGCACTTTTGACACGGTTATGTAGGACAACAAAATCAAAATTCAAAAATACTATTTGCAGCAGAAATTTGCCAAAGCTCTCTCAGTCAAAAGATATTTGTAATTTTAATTAAGATGGCCTTAGAAACAAGATTAATGGAAACTGGCAGGGCTTTCAGTTCTTGAGACTGTAAGGTAAGTAACTGTTGAAGAGGAAACAAAACAGTGATGCAGATTCACCAGTATTTACAAGTTATATACACACCCTTATTTGCAGAAGAGTCTTATATCACAGAAAAAATGAATCTGCATGGTCAGTTTTGCAGAAAGGTTGGTAGAACACCTCGCTACATAGTTGGCACAGAGTATTGTACAAAGCAGGTAGGAACCAAGGTTCTGATACAAAATTAGCACAGAAAACAAGATGCTTGCAAACTCCCAGGGAGGATTTATGGATACCTCCTTAAAAAGCTATTCTAACAACCTAAGACAGCCACGCCACAGTTGTTACACACTACAGTGTTGTGATTCACTTGTGGATTTCCTGGCTTTTTTTACAGGCAAAACTACGACTAATAACCCCCAAGTGCTGCTAAAAAATTTAGGTGTTTGGAATCACAAGTTTGTTTAAGAGTCTTCTGACTGAGGAGGCATTTCACACAGGACAGGATAGGCTGTGAAGGGATGAGCTGGATTGTGAGAGGTGGGGGTTTAAAATCCTGACACAGAGAGAAGCAGCAGGCTTGCCTGCATCTGAATAACTGCTCAAATGCAACAGATCCCCTCTCAGAAGCCATGTGCCTGCAGGGTGAATAATAATTTGATATCTACATACCACTCACTATGCCAGGTGATAGTTAGGAAAGTTAAACCACTAAAATAAAAGCACCTGGTCAATGATCAAGTAAAGCAGATCCTTTACTGCACAGTTCAGTCTCTACAACTCAGTTTCCAAAGTGAGTTAAGCAGGAAAGGCAGGTGAATTCCAGAAAAACTAAACTACAAGTACTCATTGCACTTACAAATTAAATTCTCTGCCTACTCTATATGCATTCACTTCACTGGGGCAGTGCTCAAACGTTACAGTAAAGCAGTTTCCTGCCTGAAATGTTTTTTAATATCAACAATTTGAATGACAGGCTGCAGAATATTATCTATAAACTGGATTTCAAATTCATCAATACAGATGAGGAAATCATTAAAAACAGTTTACAATAATGTGATTGGGAAACAGAAATCCTGATTTGATCAGCCTGCCCAACTGTAACAGTTTCACTTTTCAAACTCTGCATATTCAGGAGTTGACAATAAACTATTCAAAATAGTGTGTCAAGTACAGAAGCATTTAGAGGATGGATCCAAGGAAACATCCACATGGACAATCTTTTCCTTCATAAAGAGAGACAAAATTCAGAGAATAGAATGTTTGCTAATATTTAATCATCTCACTAGTGATGAAAAAGCACACTTAACAAACAAGGAAAGTTGCTTTCCTTGTTAAAATTAAAATTACTACATTCCAAGTATTTAAATTCTCAACTCAAACCACTGAGTTTGATCAGAGAAATGTGAAAAACATTTGGAGTTTGCAAATGGTTGCATCACATTTGGCCAGGAAAGCACGTAGCACCATTTACAAACTTCATCACTGACATTGTAGCAATAGCATATTCAGCTCACTTAAATTTGCAACTCCGCTGGATATAAAACAAATTTTTCCTAGGCATTTTAATTAATGCAATGAGCAAGACAATCAGTAAAATTTGTATTTGAGTAATATAAAACATTGCTCAAATAAGTGTTTAGGTTCCTGTGAGCTGAAGTTGCAGCTGCACACCTGACTGTGCATCAATGAGATCTCCGTGGATGTTTTCTTGACTAATTATATTCACTTATTCATGGGACTAGAGCCAAGCATGTTAAAATTAGTAAGCTTCTCACACAGTAGAAGCAGATAATAAAAACCTACTCAGTAGTAGAAAGTTGCAGTCATCATTCACCGTGTGGCTTGTTTTAAAATAAAAAAAGTATGGTAGAAATCAGTGTGCCTCTGCTGCCTTTCCTCAGTTTACTGCTTCCTCTATTTTTTTACTTTACATCTGATTACGGGTTCTGGGAAATCACGTAACATGTGTTCTTCAGTAGGTAATAAAAATATCTCTTAATTTCAAGAGAAACCTTGTTTTGATTGTCTTTCATTTGATCTTCATTGGATTGCAATATCTAACACGAAAAGTGTAGCTCAATCTCATTCTAATGGTCGAAGTTCAATTACCTAATACAAACTATTTGTTTCTGCAGGATGGAGACAGGCACAAGGGTATTGAGGATGAAGGTAAGAGCAACATTTATCAAGCATGGATTAAATGAAGCAAAGATTTGGTGCGTAGAATTCCATCTCACGTCTTCTGAAGGACTATGACAGCTTTGATTTTCACAGCCTCTAAGATCATGACATTACGGTATTGAAATTTTGAGAAATAAAAATTATACCATCAGTCTTCATTTTCTGCATTGCTGCCTTCAGAACAGATTACAAAATACAATTTTCTATTATTTTTCAGTGAAGGAGGAAAAAAATCACGAGAATGCTTAGTCTAGATTTTAATCTTCCCTGCCCACTGAACAGCAGTGCTGTGATGCATGACCCTGACCTTTCCCAGCCCCGTATATTTTGACTGTTTGCCCACTCAGCTCCATCCCTACATTTTAGTGAGGCCGTAAACAAAAGATGTGGAATGGCATGCCCAGCAAATCACAGAATGCTGAAAAGGTCAAAATAGTAGTGGCGAATGTTTCTACTCTGTAATTTACAGAATATATGAGGCATTCACCGCTTAATAACTCATTCACATGACAAACACTGTAGAGGGAATGTAAAATGGCAGCACATGAATTTCTTCCAGTGACAGTGTTTCCAACAAGCATGGAAAATGGTGCAAACTTTGCCCTGTGGTTCTCTTTTCTGGAACATTAATATTGTGTGACTTTCAATGCACAATAGCATATGTCTGTGGACTGGGAAGTTAAATGTCTGTGTTTGCAGCCAGTCTCAGAGCCCAAAAAGGCAAGGTCCCTGAGGCAAAAATCCAGGTCAAAGTTTTTTTCTATCTGTACTCCTACTTTTCCTTTTTTGGAGTACTTCCCCAATAACAGGTGATTTTATTGTCACAACATTCCTAAAAACTAGAGAAGCAATATCCTCACCTTAAATGAGGACAGAGCCCTGGTCAAGGTCAGGAGAGTTGTAACAGAAAAAAGCCCCACAACTCTTACCAACAGCCCTAAACCCCTGCTCTCCACTAAAACCATCTTTTCTACTTCCTGTCTCATGGGCTGAACTTCATTTTTGCAGAAACAAATTTGTGCCGATTTCCCAGACACCAGTTAAATGAAGCAGATTGAGAAACCAAACAAGAGATCCTTTAGCCAAGCTCAGCACAGATGCATGTCTGTGGCAGCTGAAATGATGATTGCATTGGTTGATGGCAGTTTAATCCTAGTGAAATGCTAAAGGTACACGTCCTGGACACTCCCATACTACAGTCACAACTTTCAGAGGAAGATTTACAGAAGCAAGATGACTTGGAGCACTCCTCAATCATCATAAATTAGCTAATGCCTTTGGATGAATGCCTTGGGACAACTGTAAGTCAGGATATACTGGAGTATTTCCTCTTAACCACTTTCTTGGAACAAAAAGAAGACAACATGACAACATATTGATCTATAGCATTGCTGTTTCAAAACTAACTGCAAGGGTGTCTATCTGACACCAATTAATCAATTCTTTCTATACAGGCATACTCATATTGCCCTAAGAGAATATACTGACCTAACATCCACTGAACCCAAAATAAGCAATAAATAGTTTAAAGAAGAACAGGAAAAAAAAAATTGGAAAGTGCTAAATCTTCATTTCTGACATACCTGTGCCAATCCCATGGACCTCAATGGCTGTAAAAACCATGGATCAGCAGTCGCAATTTGGCTTGTCTTTCCAAGTCCATTAAAACAAAAGAAAGAAGTTTGCCAATGAACTGTTCTGTTCCACAGATGAAAACCTGGATTAACCATACAAAATGCAGAACAACTGTGGATTTACACCAGCTGAACCACAGATCCCAGCCCAAGTCTCTGAAGTGCAGCATTTCACCATTATCCCTGAGAGAAGCAGGGATATTAACAACATACCAAATTAGCATCAAAGCGTTAGCAGTAATACACTTTGGGTATTTAGGGAACTACTTCTAAACCTAAATGCCAGACAATTTGTCTCTAATATTCCCTGTAGATTAGTACAGAATGATTGCAATAGCTGTAAATCCTGCCTCCTTTCCTACAGGCACGTACAGCTGAAATAGCTGTGGAACTGTATCCTTTGTGCTGCAAAGGAAAGCAGGTCCTAAAGACCATCCCCTGAGTTTCTCCTCATTTCCTAGTGAAAATTGCTCCTTTATGTGTTTCTGTGCAAAAACACAGAACTTTTGGTACGTGAGTCTGCACTGCTGGGAGGAGATGATTTTCCAGCACTGAGTCTGGGGTGATTCACACAGCAAGTCTGCAACCTGGTGAAGGGAGGGGAAAAACAACATGTGGGGTTTGTTCCACCTGTGGGAAGAACAGGGATCTCCCAGCTTATCTGTGGGAGGAGGTGGATGCAGTGAAGAGCCATGGATGACAGTGAAGGTACCAGTTTGCTCCTCCAGACAGCAACAGCACAGGGAGACAGGGCTGTGAGATGATTGTGCAGCTTAGGGAGAACTGGGCATGGAGGGAACCAAATTCTTCCCGGCATTGGGGTGGAGGGGACACTACCCACAGGTCTTCTCTGCCTTTAGTCCCACCTTCCCTCCGCTCTGTCATTCAGATCACTCAGACTTGAATTTGTGAGGTGACATGGGCCACTCCACACAGACAGAATAAGGCAGTAGGACTTGATTTGGGGTAAGGCCATCACTTATCCCCCACTCAGGCCTTGCACAAGGAAAGAACAATGAGTCTCCACAGATAACTTTCATTCAGCCCCTTTGCTGACTCAGGACCCACTGGGACCAGGTCACTTCTGATTCCTCAGCGTTTATCTCTTCTGTGCCATCCCAGACGAGCTGGGAGGTGCAAAGCTCTGGGTTTGACCCAGCTCACAGAAACCCAGATCTCTCCCTCTGAGAGCCCCTGCTAAGCCCTAGGCTGGAGAATGCCTGGGAGCAGCTGAGGGAGGAAAGAAAGGCAGTGTGGAATAACCAACATCCAGGATCCCTGTTTTCCAAACATACCCACTACATTCCTGAGCAGTTATCACACATGACCCTTTAATCAAACTCCAAATCAAAAGGCATCACCACAACACCCAAGAGGCCTGACCACAGACAAGTATCAGGGCTCTTTCCATACTGCAGGCACACTAAATAAGAATTTCTTTCCAAGTTCACTTTCAAATCACTTGCTCTATTTGAAGCATTTTACAGTTCAAAATTTCTGAATTGCTTCCTGTCCAAGATCACCACTCTATTCAACTGCTTATCAAATACTTGTCTCTTTAAATATGAAGAATGCAAGATTTAATGAGCAAATCTGTAATGAGACAGTTCTGGATTGTCTTAAATAAACAGGCTTGGTATGAAATGAATGTCTCAAACATCTGGCAGGACTTTTTTTGTTAACAATTATTATTTAAGAAGTCAAATCTCAGTGAAAATTAGGACTGTGGAGAGTGAAGTGGTATACTTAAAATGTTAGTAAATGCATGAATTTTCACTTCTCAAATAATTCTTTCCAGCCAGTGCTGCAAACCAAAAGGGCTTTTTTATTCCTAACTATTTTTAGTCTATTCTTATACCTGTCAGCAGATGTAACTTCGTATATTCCCTTGCACTTGTTTTACAGTAGCTCTATTGATCTCTATTGATCTGCCTAATAATGAGTCCCAGGGAATTGTGCTGTTAAATCTTCTAGAAACAAAATCTTTCTGAACAGTTCAGCTATTAGGAATAATGACAGTCCTCATAAACTATGTGTTTTCTTTCCTCAGCATCTTTAGAAACAGAGAAACTACCATGACAAAAGCAAGTTAAACCCCTTGACATCCTTCCTGCTCAGTAAATGAATTTACAGAGGATCCTTGCTTTGTGTTGTAAGACTCCTGCTACATTTCTTAAGTAAACACCTGAAAACAAAACCAGGACATAGCTGAAAAGCAAATGATATGTAAATTATATATTCAATCAACATAGACCCAAACATGCAAAATTCACTCCACTCAACTAACTCATTCATAAGAAGCCTAACTTAACACTGCAGTCACTGTAATACATGGTACAGAATTAACAGATTTAGCATCTGTTTTGATATTGTATTTTTAGCTTTTTTGATACTCTGCAGAACATTGAAAATTAAACATTGCAAATGAACATTGCAAATGAAAAATACCAGCCATGGTGCAAGCTAGAGAACTCTGACAGCTGCTTATGCATCGACTGGCTAGATATAGATCCTTACAGATCTGTGTCCAGGCAAAAATCAGCAGAGGACAACTGTGCTTCCTTTCTCCCACAAGTGCCTCTGCCACACTGTTTTTACACCAGCTGAGAGCTGGCAGGACAACAGCTCCCAGGGATCAGTGGGATTTTGGCTTCTTGGTGCTGCTAAAACTTCAAATTCAGAGGAGAAACCTACTCTGTAATCATGTAATCAAAACACCAGGGAATGGTTTTTTTCTTTCCATGCTCTCAAAGCAGTAAGAGTGAACAAAGTTAGCTGGAAAAGAATGTAACAAATTAATTAAGAAATCAGCAGAGCAACATATCATCTTAAGACTTATAGCACAGCATGCTCCACTTGCTGTCAGACAGCTGTATGTGAAAATAGATAACAGACCTTTAAAACTTACTGCTCACAGCCCCAAGACACCTGACTGAAGTCTCAGTCTTTACTCTTATAAATCACATAAGAAATTCTCTAAACTCAGGGATTTGGCATGAACAATCCATAAACACACTTAGGTTTATATGGTCAGAGTAACAGCAAGCTCCTGCTCTTTGAACAGCTCAACCTTGAATCACAATGGCATACACTTTAATAAATTCCCAGTCAGAGCTCCACATGGGAGATGGTCTTAAAGGCCTTCTGCCAAAGTCACCCCATCTCCTGAGCACAGGAGCTATGTGTAGTTTGGCCTGTACTATCAAATTCAATTTTAATGTCATGAAGACAACTCAGGAATCTTTTTTTTTTTTTGAGAAAGAACATTTTATTAGCAGAGTAATGTCATATGCTTGCAAAACATACACTATATGGTAAGAACAAACATTATTTGTTAACACCAAGCTAGAGAAAGATTAAAAGTATCACATATCATGCAATTAAGAACAATTTCTATACTGACCTCAATGCAAAAAAACTAAAACACAAATAAAAAATATTTCTTTGTTTGTTTCAGGTTTTGGTTTTTAAAAAAGGAAACAGTAAATGGACAATTAAAAAACCCAACAACAACAACAAACCAGAAAAACAAACAAACAAACCCCACAGAAACAAAACAACCCCCCCCCAAAAAAAAGAAAAAAAAAGAAAAAAAAAGAAAGAAAAAGAAAAAAAAAAACACCACAAAAAAACCACCCCCTCCACAGTCATTATTTTCTAGGTTGGCCCAGAGATGAAATGATTATCTGACTTGGTAAAGCAACTTAGTGAAACTGTTTTGGACTATTTCTCCAGTCCTCTGGGATGCTCTTTTGTCCTCCTGTCAACCCTTCCCCATCTCTGGCTCCACCACAATCAAATACAGAAAACAAAAAAGAAGCAAATTCCAGTTTCTGCTGCTCTCTAATCTTGACAGGATTGGTTTTAGATCTCTGTCATATTCCAAAGAAAAACAGAAAACACAAAAGACATTCCTGCTCCTTAAGAAGAACAAGACAAACTCTGGACCATTTTTGAAGCCTGAAGCAGCTCTTTTATTGACTGTCAATAAGAATTGTGCATACCTGTTTTCACTAAAACTTCTTAAAAGATCTGAAAGCTAAAAGGTGAAAATTGAAGTTTGCAGTAAGGCCAAATAAGCTGCTAAATAGTTAGGCCACTGCCTAGAGGCCTAGGGAGATTTTGCATTGCATTGTGCTAATCATTAAGGATAAAGACAGTAAATAATTATTAATCTCCTCTATTTATAGAGAAAAGACAGCTATTTCTTTAAAGATTAGCTTTCCATTAGAAAAGTAAAATAATCTCTACAGAACAAGTAGATGGATTAAACTCAATTTCTTTTGTAGCTTAGTGGCACATTCATACTTGCATAACTACTGAAAAATCAGGCATATTGGGTGATTTGACTCCATGGGCTAAAGGGCATGTAAAACACAGAAATTTTCCTTTAATATCTAATAAAACACTGAAGAATATCAATTGTTCAAAATTCCTAGGAGCTTAATAAGATTTCAGTGAGGCATTCCAGCAGGTGACCTTACACAAAACTTTCTCCCACATTACATTGTGAAATCAAATGATTCCCAGTACTTCAAGGCTCTGGCACATTTCAGAGGCCAGCAGAGCCTTCCTGCCCCAAGCTGCTGGTGGCCTCCACAAGATGAAGGTGCTCTCTGAGAATCTTCCAACTTCATCTATTTGCCAAGTTAAACCAAGAGGGAAATCAATGAACTTCACTGCAAAAGAAGTTAAGGTTCTGTCATATGAATATGGTTTAGTGGCAATAACCAAACCCATTAACATACCAGAAAAAAAAAGCACCATATGTAAATTCCCTGATCTTAAGGGACAGCTAATGGATTACATTCCAGCATTTAAAGATGCAAGATTCGTATTTCCCTCTAGAGATATTCTAAAATCCTTTTACTGAGCCACATCTCCATGAAGAGGAGGGGGTTTGTTTTAATTTTTTTAATCAAACCTCCTTTTAATCAGTCAGAACAAAATGTTTTCACACAAACAACAACAACAACAACAACAACAAAGAATTCAGTGCAAAACCAACAGAGTCCTGCTGGAACAGGGGAACTTGGCAGAGAAAATGAAGATGAAATGAAAATGCAGGAAACAAAGATGTGTACTCTCAATGCCTTTATTACACAGATGTATACAGGGACAGTGTGCTCCCAAAGGAAATCATTAGAAAGTTGACTTTTAAGAAGTTAAACTTTTAAGAAGGAGACTGAATTCAGCCTTTTGGGCTGATCCAAACTTCAATGACTGTATTTTGCTGTTAACTAAGATAGGGTTTTAACTATGGGTCCAGATCCATTTTGTATCCTCTTTTAGGGTAATTTTTGTTCAGCTACAGATATTCAAGCTCTGTGGAGGGAAACCTAAGTATGCAGATATATGTAGAATTCATCTGGCACTGGCTGCTTCCCAGATCCACTGCGGTCTTCCCTGGGCAGGTCCTTGCAGACTCCTTAGTCAATTCAGGTGTATGAGAGAAAGCTAATCTTTAAGATTCACTAAGGTCACAAATAATTTATATTCTCAGATTCAAGAATTCAAGCCCCATTTTTAAAAACTTCATAGCATCCACAGTGCTTCTCTGACATTGTTTGGCACCTGGTTTAAGAACAGGATGTCTTTGTACTCATCTCAAGTAGAATCCTGTAGAATTTCACAAATACAAACTGCTTTACCACAATGTCTTCAGCCCTCTTAAAATGTTTCACACTGACCCTGTTTGCCATTAAACACTATTCCACCTCTGAATTCTAGACAGCTTTGGCATAAAGGAAGAAGCTCAAGAAGGAAGAGCGCTGAGTGAATAATCCTCATATACAATACATCTCTTGCAATTTAAGCTCATGGCACCATAGTCCTTAACAGCAAGTCCAATTCTCCCTCGTAAAATTAGAAACCTATTTTCAAGCCACTGGAAAAAAAACCTCTGGAACCTCAACGCTGAGGAGCTCTTTCAGTATCACAATGCCCTACAGCTCCCCAAAGTTAGCAGAACTCTCTAACATTAATTTCTAACATGACAGAAAATAGAGGCTGCTAGCTGAGATTCAGAGATGTGCTTCACAGAAGAACATATAACAGGAGTGAGAAAAGCATAAAAGCATTTTAGTCAAGAGCCCTTTCTGGTACACATTCAGAACAACCAGAAAACGCAATGCTTTACACTAACTTTTAAAGGAATCAGCACTTCTTTTATAAGAACATTTGTCTTAGGGTGAACATCAGCTAACCAATACAGCACCAATGTAAACATATTTTACTTTACCAAACACATATTATGAAGAGCATCAGTGCTTTATATTTGATACTCATTGTAACCAATTAGTACTGCCATCCCCTGATGTTATACAAGTTCATTCCCTTAAATTGCCGTGGCAGTAAATTCTACGGTTATAAACAAGAAGCTGCAAATTGATTTGCATATAATAACTACCACTAAACCTTTCTTACCACTTCCAATTTATCCCATCTGCTACCAGAGTGGAAGTTTAGGATCTATTATTCCCAGAAGGGGACTTACCCAGCTGGACATCTATAACAGTTGGCTGGTTCTCCATGGGGAACAATGGCTTTGGAGGTTTGTCTGTGAGTAAAGCTAGAAAAGAAAATGAGAAAATGTAATGGAAAAATTGAGACCAATGACTGCAAAAGAAAAGCTCTGTCACGTAAGTAATCAAATGTTTGTATACTTGATGGCATGTAAACATTTACTACACACTATAGCTGTTACACAGCCAATGTGTAACCACCTACCTTGTGGCTGTGGTGATCCCTTGATTCAATAGAAATTGCCCATTTCAAGAATTACATTTCCAGCAAAGCAGCAAAACAAACTCAATTTCTCACTTTTCACTTACATGTGATAAGTAGAACAAGCAGTTTAGATGCTCATGTTGCAAAGTTAACACAATGAATTTGAAGTGCCAGACAAATCCGTCTCAGTCTGACCACTGCCAACATGTCTTAATGCCTGTCCAAAACAATACATAGAAAACTTGCACATAATTGTGCTTGAAGGACCCCAGCAACTCCACAGTAGCTTAGACTCCCACCCCAGTAGGTGGGGTACCCAGACCCTCTTCTCAAAGCCTTACTGGGGACTCTGCCTCCTGCTGTGCAGAAATATCTGAGAGCAGGAAACAATACCCCAGCCTTGTCCTGCCAGGGGACTGCTCCAGCAAGCACGTAACACAACTATCAAAAAGCATAGCTACAGGCACAGGCTTCACACCCCTGTTTGAAAACTTAGGGCCAGACTTTGCAAATAGGTTTTGTAAATTTGGCTTAGCTTGAAATAAATTACTGTATTCCTGAAAATGGGGAGAAGTGTTTTTAATTAAGCACAGCATCTTGCACCACATGAAATTAAACATTTCAAAATTACCTTCAGACTTTTCCTCTTAAAACTCATCACCTGAAATCATTTGACCTGAGTTTGTAAAATAAACAACAACAACAACTGCCAACCTACAAAACAATTTTACATTCACAATAGCCTAAAAGTTTCAGTTTGTGGTATACTTACAATAGGGTTTTTTCCTTAGCTTTTTCTTTGATTATTCAGGCTTTTCTTGCTACCTTTATGCTTTCCTTATATTATTATTTTCTGGTCCTAAACTGTACTCTGTTCATTGTAGAACATGGAGAAAAGTTGCTGGAGCAGCTTCCTCCATGCTGTGTCAGCGTGCTCAGGCCTTCCTTTCTTAATATTCTCTTTATATCCCATTCCCACCCACATCCTTTGTAACCCAATCTGACCAGGGCTTCCCTCTGTTTTCCTCAGTTTTACTTGCAGCATTTGGAAGTTTTCTAAATGTGCTCCTGCATGTCACATTTTAAATGGCCATGTTCTGCCATATTCTTCTTGGAGAGTAATCACCATAATGAACAGGCAGCCTGTCAGAGCTCTTTCCATAGGAACTGAAGTGGCCCAAAGGGATTTTGAGATGAGAAAGCAACAAACTGCTGGCTTTTCAGTGTCAGATGTGTTTACTGAAAACGAAGGCTATTGTCATTTTAGAGGTCAGACATCAGATTGCTGATTCACCTTATGAAATTCACTTTGGGTACTTCTTAACAGAAAGGCAATACGAGATATTTTCAACTACCAGGACCTCTAGACTCATGTGATCTCTGTATTTGACAAAAGTCCAAAACCAACATTTATTCAAATTCCCATTCCTCTACTAGAAGTTCCCTTAATTCTAGGAACCGTTTATAGACATGTGGCACTGATTTCCAGCCTTGCTCAGGGAAAAGAAGAACAAAAAGTTAGTGCCTTTACTGTATCAACATGTATTTAACAAAGATAACAGCAGAAACTCTTACTTGACCTCCCACAAAGCTACATGAAATTAAAACAATTAAATGTACTGTAAATGCTCTTCCTATTATCAAAGGGGCAGCAATTCTGCCATGAAACTGAATCTACCTCAGGAACTGTCAAGGGAAGAGCTGGGCTACAGCTGTCTGCACCTTTTTTTTTCTCCCTTCCAAATGCCACAGAATATGGTATGCCCCTGAGTTGCTCTGAGCAGCAGCACTTACATGGTGAAGCCACTAGAAAACAAGGATGACATCAGCTTTCCAAGGCAGCAACTCCTGTTGCAACCTAGACAGACCTACCTTTGGAAGATACTGGGTCTGAAAATGCAGCAGCCTAAGGGGGTTGTTTTGCCTTTCCTCGTCATTCTAGGATTGCATCCTGTGACCAGGCTGGGACTGCCTTGGCTGGATTTGTTTATGGAAGTGCTATCAGATACAGCACAGAACTGACACTGAGGGAAGCCTTCTGTACCTTATCCTAGGAGAAGAGCACTCACTACCTGGGGCATGGCTGGAAGTCACAGGTGTTGGATGACAAGCTGGAAAGATATTTATTTACCCAGAGGCACCTGGCAATGCATGTGCCTCCCAAAAGAGACTGGTGAACACGGCCAGAAGCTGTTTAGAAGCCAGACCAACCATTCAGGAACTGTCTAGAATGTTATATATTCACCCCATTCAAAAGTAACACAAACTTTAGAACAATAATCACATTGCTGTGATTTCAACAACACTTGTCACTCTGTTTGTCCATAAGACTTTTAAAGAGACAGTGTTGTATAAATCAATACTCTGATGTGATCCTCTGCAGCTCTTCATACACCTCCATGCATTTTCTTTACCAGCATCTTACATGATGCTTTTATTCTCTCTTTGTCATAGTCACAATGAGTATGCTGTCGTACCAGAAATGCTGCAGAAAAGCAGAGAAGGGACCTGTAAGAGATTTGGTCTCTCCAGTTAGTTACATAGTGATCTTTGTCAGATAAAGATGTGCAGACCATGATGTGCTGCACAGGTCAACTTTCAACTACTCACAGCACCAACTAAAGAAGAAAACTGCCTTAAAGGAGTGGCTCCTGCTTTTAAGTGCCAGTGAAGCCTCAGAGCCTGGAGGCTCATTTTTTTCCCCACCACAGCCCTACTGTTTCAAAAATCTGTCATTCCACATTTAGACACTCTAATGAGTTCTCTTGAAAACGTACAAAGTAGTTGAAAACAAACAGCCTTAGGACATCATTACTTAGGGAAAACCAGTGATAACCAGCTAGAAAAACTATCAGGCTTCTCCGTAAGCCCCAGTTCCTCCACAGTTTGTTATTTGACACAGCTCTATTTCCCCACACTGTTCCCTACCTTCCCTCTGCAGCAGCTTCCCAGTACCCACCCCAATCCAGTCAGACGTTTATAGCATCCACAGTGACAGACAGGGAGCCCAAACTGTTGCTACAATGAACTCAAGTCTCTTACTGTGTATTTAGAGTGGCTCAGCTAAACACAACTTCTGAACTGAATGCAGATCCCCTTCCCTGTTCCATGCAAAAGGACATGCCCCAAGCCAACAGGCATCACCTGTGCTCCAGGCCCTGAACTGCTACAGTGTGAAGACAGTCAGCACCAGGGTCATAAAGTGAAATCCAGCTGCTTATGATTTGAAGGGCCTTTCTTGTGGCTCAGCACAGTGGAGTGTTTTCCAGACCAGATAACTCTTAGAAGGGAGCTAAAATGTTAACTGCCAGTAACTGCTAGGAACTGGTCAAATGCTGTGGAACAGCTTTCTTCTCCTTTGCAGTGGATAAGTACTTCCCTCTTCTTGTGATAAGCACCCAAAGTATATTTGCTCTTCTATAATTTTGCTATTGATGTACCTCCTGGACATTTGCTCATGTAATTTGCAATGATGAAAGGAAAAATTATCTGAATATGAAACAGAATGCAGTGAATCTAACAAAATTGTTTCAAAGCTTCTATGAGACAATTGCATGCCAGCCTACTTCCTTCAATCAAAGGATCTGGCATTTTCCCACCATTAATTAACACAGAGCCTCTAGTATCATTCAATCAAGAATCTGGCTAACCTTTTGACAGCACAACAGATCTGTTTGAATAGCATCCTCTGGGGCAAATAACTGCATGCCAAATCCTTTATCTGACACTAGCTCATACCCGAAGTTAAGCTTTTGTTCACTCCCACTTCAAATACATACCCTTCCAGACATGGCTTAGATCTACTTTGGCAAAGACAAACCTTGGCAGTGAGTCTGCAGCTAGCACACCATAGATGATGATGGAACTTACTGCATACAAAACTCTCAATCAATGCATTAACCAGAGGGCACATGTTGCTAAGAGAAGCTCAGCATTATACCTTTTAAAAAGATATGTACCTAACTCCTTTGTCTCACCTGAAATCCCAGCTTGTGCCAGGAGATTTCTCAGTGGCTGGCAGTAAAGTGCTTCAGGCCTGACCTGCTACTGCTTTATCTTTCATGTTGCTGCTTACAACGAAGCAAATGTGAGAGCCAGTTGTCCAGATGTAAATGTAAATGTGACAGCTGATGGGGAAAGACAGTAAATTTGGCTGACAGGGAATGAACTGTTCACTTGAGTTCAAGTCTTGTTTAAAAAGCCAAGGGTTCTCACCTGGACTTTGTGGACTGGACCTCTAACACACTATCATCAGCAAGTCCTGCTACCAGTTCAGAATCATGGCTTTTCATTTTCTTGGCACAGCAAAAATAACCACACAAGGTGAAAAGTAGTAGGAAACCACATGACGTAACTCATTCATAAAAATGCAATTTTGTGAGGCTGTGTTTATACAGGGACCCTGTTTCCTGATTAGCTCTATTGTAGTGTGCTCCACCAGTCAGTCAAAACACACTTCTCCATCAGTTGCCTATTGTGTGATTTCCTTCCTCTCAGTTTAATCTGACAAAATGATTGCACCTCCATTTGTCATTTGCTCTAACAGAAATAAAACCACTGCAATGAGATGTTGTCTAAGGATAAATATCTCCATCGTTGAAAATAAACACTGAACACTTATTCTCAAAAAAACTCCAACTTAGTAAACTCAGAACTTGTGTGGAAGTCAGGAGTCATTAGCAAATGACAAAGAGTTTTTCCTCTCTTTATTACTAGTCAACCAGGAAATGCCTCTTTTGGGAAAATGCTGTGGAAAGATTCAGCAGCTGCATGCCTTTCCCTCTGCAACTACCACCATCAATACCACTCTTTGAAAACCCTACCTAGGATCAAGAATGTACTGTTAGGACTGCTTCTGTGGGACAATTTTCTGCAAGAAGTTGTTTAGCATTTTTATATTAGCAGTAAATAATTAGAATTCATCACATGACTTCTTTTTATGACACAGAAAGAAGGACAACACAATCACAGCTTCAAGGAAGATGCTATGTCTATGCTGAAACACAGCTCATAAGAGAAATGAATTTTGAGGCACTCAAATGATCTTGGTTTATTACTGGGGGTTTTGATTTTAACCCATTAAGTCCTCAATGACTTGGAACAAATCCGTGTTTGACAGGTCATGCTACTGGCACCAAGAAGAAGCTGGCCATGACTGCAGCTCCCTTGACTTTGAGAGTAGTCAAAATCCTGAAAAACTGGCTCTGCCTGTCCTGTTCTTACAGCTGGTCCAACCAGCTTCTGCTGCAGGAGTGACCTTGTAACCCATGGTGACTATTTAGAACTAATAAGAGCAGCCAATCATTCCAAGGGCAGAATCACTTCTGAATAAAGTGTCTTGTTGCCAGTCTCCTCACATAAGATGTCTCCATCTATTGCACATGGGATGCTATCAGTGCACAGAGAGAGCCAAATGGCTTTGGAGAGAAGGTACTAGATGAACTCTGTCTAATTCATGAAAATGTTAAGTAGAGATTAGCTAGATTTTTGGTTTGGGATCTTCTGCTTTTCAGGTTTGTGCTGGACCTTCTTCCACCTTCTCACAAGGCAGCCAAGTCTTGTAGGGTTGTACAAAATAAACTGGTGAGATTGGTGGAACTTATGCAACAGAGTATGGCTCAGGACTCTGGTGAAGTGGAGTAGAAACAATAGCACAGATTGCACATTACTGAAGCACAGATGGCAAAATCCCACAAGGTGCCTATCACAAAGTAATTACAACAGGGCTGAACACTTAACACGACTGCAATATACGTGTTAAATGCCCGTGGCATTGACTGTTATGCATCTCCTGATGTGAAACATTCAGTGGCACTAATGGTAGGGGTTACCATTGGTGCTGTCACTAGAATCATTGCAAGGTGGGTGCTGCAAAGTAGAAGAATTCTGTGTTAGCAGGGCTTTCACTGTATGTTGATATCAAGCTTCCTTACTCCTACAGTTGCCAACACACCTTCCTTTTCACTGCATTTCTAAATTTCACAGATTGTGTTAGATTATGCAAAGTTTTTTCCCAACCCAAATGATTCCTGTGATCATTTTACTCCTTTCCTAAATGTGGATCATGCAGCTTGCTTTTAAGAATCAAGCATGAATTTCCTCTGAAGTAGAGAAAAAGTGTAATAAATTTTTACTAAATGTAAATTACATTTTCCTTCAATGTAATTCATGAAAATCTCAAATGGAGTGTGCTTTATTAAATGAACTGAGTGTATTTAGCACAAAGGACATATAATTTCATCTGCACTCCAAATGTTTCTTTTGGACTCTGGGCAGAAATAAGATGCTTGAAATTACCCTCTATTTCAAGGAGATCTGCAAAGAACATTTTATGACATTTTATGGTTTGCCTTTTTTAATTCTTTTTTTCTTTCTGTCTTATAAAAAAGTAAAGAAGCGGTGACGGATGAAGCCAGATCCCCTCATCCGTCTTAAAGGAACAGCTGGAGTCTTTGCATGCAAATGAAAGCTATCATTCTTGTCAACCTGAAGCCAGGCTACCAAAAGCCTGCAGTCCACAACCCATTAATATTCCATGATCAATTTGATCACTTGTGCACAGTGAGGTACTGCACCACAGCACAACTCCAGACACATGAATTATCATGGAGTGGATTTTATGCACTGTATTAACAAAACTCAAAGCAATCCATGATTCTCTAAAACTAAAAAACTTGCATTAGGTACAGATAGTGTATCAATAGAGAATTACTGTGGACGATGAATATCAGGTGAACTAAGTTTTAAGCACCTATGGTACCATATGTAGGTAAAACAATGGGTGCTCTTTTTTGAGGAAAAGCCACCTCTAAGTTCAACAGCAGCTTCCAGCCAGTGCTCACCACAAACTGCTGGTGTCATTTTGCCACCTCCCTTGTTTTGCTGTTTCAGGCAACCTCATGGCTCACCTGTGCCCTGAGGCAGCCCAGATCAAACCCTCGCTGCAGACCAAACATGCCTGGGCAGCTTTTCAAAGAAAAGGACAGAACTACTGTAGAATGACATTAAAATGCATTTCACTTAAGTCTCAAAGGCAGTAGCAACCATTTAAAACTTGTACTTTGGACAAGTTTAGATGTTGCACAGTGCAACAGCTCAGCCTGCTTTGGTGGTCAGCAGGGTCATTACGATTGCAAAGTTGCCACACCACAAACAATTTTGAGATGGAATTTCAACTGTAAGTCTTTTAGATTAATTATATTCCCAAGTAAGAAACATGAAACTTCAGTTAAATCATCTCTTGCCAATTGATTTTGCTCTGTTGGGGGCTAATGAGGAGGTTTCACCTGCCCTATCCAGTCTATTAATTCTGGTGCATTCTTTGGATTAGCACCCTGGCTTCCTAAGATTGTTACAATGATGAAAAATGTGAGTGTATTTGACAAGGAAAACCTTTTCAAAAAATGTTTATGCAATATTTATGTAGGTTCTTTGTCTCTAATTTACCTTCAAAAGCAAAATATATTCTACCAGGTTTGCTATATTTTTGCTTATATTTATATATATTTGCAAATATATTTATATATATTTGCTATATTTTCATTTTTTCCACTGAAGAAGGTTTGAATTGCATAGTCACTAAGCACATAGCACATAATTTAGAAAAAAAATGGGGCAAATCATATCATTATTGGTTGGATGAGCAGGAAAATGAATAAAAGCAGGCATAATATAGGCACATAAGAAACTGATAGATACACTTGCTATTGTTTATCCTGCCTCATGACCAAAGATCAAGAAAATGCAAATCTTCTGATGAAAGACAATGCTTTAAGAAATGGAGATAGTTATCCCAGGAAATTTGTCTTCTTATTTGAGGCAAAGGATTTAAAAGAATTAACAAAAAAAGTAGCATCCATAGAAATCTCTGGCGGGACGACCCATTTTCAGAGTCGACTCTGCTGCCTTTTACCACTTACATCAGAGTTTCTAGCAGCTGATGGGAAGCAGAATAACCCCTGATGATCAGCCTGGGACCTGAACCTTTCAGTATCAGCTACTATCAAACAAAGGGAAGTGTCTCTGATCCAAGAATGTAATTCCTTTTTCACAAAAGTTCACCAGACATGTGCAAAACACAGCATTAGGTTTACAGAAGGCAAGTATTCAACAGTAAATGTGGTATTTTAAGACTACCACATTACTTGAAAATATTTACTGGTCAGTGGGGAGGCAAAGAATTGCAGGCAAGCCTCCTGGAGGAACATGACTAAAGGCTGCACAGAGATCCATTCAGGAAAACGTCCAAGGATTTGCATTCCAGTGCCCACTGGTACACCTCTGGGCAGCCCCATTAACAAGCCCTGTGGGTGACAACCACCACAGCTCAGAGGAATAAATGAAACTTCCCAGTGAAACTGTTCAAAGACCTCAAGGCAATGCTAAAAGCAATGGAAAAGAGGGAAGACATGGCAAAAAAAGGGTCTTTGGGACTTGTTTTGAATCAATGTGACCATTGTGAAGCAGGTTGTCAACACACCAAACATTTTTATCAGAGGAGTATAAAATAAACTTGTCAGTGAGTGAGTGATGGATTGCACCTGTCCCACAGGTCAATTTGAGCACATATATACTGTATGCAGCAGGAACTGCAGAGGCCTAGCTTCCAAATCCTCTGAAATGTGAGATTAAACAGTCCCACAGGCACTTCAAATGGCTGCAGATAAGGATTTAATCCTTCAGTATATTTCCTCCATACTTTATTAAAAGATGAAGATAATCTTTAAATCAAGAGAAAAATAGAATAAAAAAAAAATTGAAAGAGCCCAAAATCATCAAGTGGAAAAAGAGGAGAGGAACCAACTCTATTTTTATTAACAAATCCTCTCAGCCAAGGCTTATACACCCAAAGCTGCAGGAAGAGGAAGCTGCTCCCCCAGCTTTAGTGAAAAAGGCTGTACAAGCTCCCTGTGAGCAGGGCATGGACACAACACAAATGGGCTGCCCCAACACCCAGATACTCCACCTGCCTCTGCCTGAACTACCTGCACAAAAACAGATTCCTGAGGGGGCTTTCTATCCTCCTGTAAGTCCCCCACCAAGTGCCAGGACAGACATCAGCACTGCTCCTGTCCCTCAGCCACCTGGACAGTGTTGGTGAAGCAGCTCAAAACAGAGACCACTTTGCTCAGCCTCTACATTTCTCTGCTGCTCTCAGAGAAACATTCCTTACCCACCTTTCAGGTTTTCTGCTGCTTTTTTCCCAGCAGACAGATTAAAGTTTTGCACCAGGAATGTAATTTCTGAGAAACTCCTCATGAAATTGTGTCAGCTTCTTGTAACAAACCTGCTTGACTCTTCATTTTCCTGTTCAAAGTGTCTTCTGTTTGTCATGTGTTGAAGCAATTTGAGATTTTGCTTTGACATTTTCAACAAGAGAACAAGACGATTCAATCTGCTCTGGGTAGTAACTGCCATTACATTTAAAATACACCAGTCAATTGAAACTCAACATACTATTTTGACTGCCATTTTATATCTACTGTATGATTATGTAGTGTTACTGCCCCAGCTCATGGAACAATTTTAAAGCAATAAAGACATTTAAAGAAGACCCCCTCCAATTTTCCAGTCAGACTACCCTGAAACTTCTATTTCTTTCTGAAAGAGCATTTGCACACAGCATTTGTCAGACATGCCTTTATGACAGGAGTTTTGAGAATTTTGGGGTTTGTTCCAACGTAAAATGAAAGAAAAATCTGAGAAAAAAAAAAAAAAAAAAACAACAACCCACCACAAAATTCCTTCCAAATAAAACCTATAAATTTCTTACCATACTTCAGACCCTAAGGATGGAAAGACAGGTGGATGGAGAATCTGGCTGAGCACAAATTCAGCAGTGGCAAGGCAGGAAAGATTAAAGGCTGCATTACTTATCATGTTCCTCATACAGTGAGTGTCATCACCTGTCATAAACATGTGATTGTTTTACCTACCACCTACCCTCATTGGAAATTTTTTTTCCATTTTGTTGTCTACTTTAAAATGCATTATCCACCACATCCAGTTCTCTCTAATCAACACATACATGTCCATCAACTCCTTCTGATGCACAACAGCTATCAAACACCATTTTATTTATTACAGGGAAAAAGATTGTCTTGTTCAGCATGTTTTACTTCAATTCTAAAGTCTGTTTTCTAGAGATGTAAGGCAAGGGCTTAAACTGAAAGACGTGAGATGCATAGCTAAAGAGGATGACAGTTTCTCAGGAGGTGAACAATATCTGGATTAATAATTACAGAACAAAGTATTTTAACAGGGCAGTATGGAGATAATCTAACTACAGGATTAGAGATGGGAAATATTAGCACTTCGTCTCACAGATTTCAATTAGTAAATAAAGAAAATCTTTGTGTGTCAGCACACTTTTAATACAGGCACTATATAAGGATCTATCACTTGTCTACAAGCTATATGATATCAATGATTTTTAGAGAACCAGTTGTTTAAATGCAGAAAGGATTGTTTAGTTGTTGCGTTGGGGTTTGTTGTTTGTTTGGGTTTTTTGTTTGTTTTTTGTTTTGTTTTGTTTTGGGTTGTTTTTTTTTTTTGATCAGTAAAAGCATTGTGGTATTGTAAAAGGGCTGGATCACAAAAGCAAAAGCACAGTGCAGCAGTACTGTAAGACCTGCTTTTAGGGCAGAATGTCTCCCCTAATCTGTTATTACTCTCAGATTGTGTCTAAAGACCACCTTTGGAACCAAGCTTTTGTTGTCTGTTGCCCATCCCACGATGGGTCCCCATGCATGCATTACTGCTCTCACAACCACAGGGAGCATTCAAATGGAACTGCAGGATTGGGCTGCACTTGAGCAAATACACCAGAACAAGACAGAGACCTCTCCCAGGCCTTGATATTATTCTGCAATGATGTGCTTCCTTATCAAGGTGCTGTAAAGGGATCTAATATCCTGTACTGTGCCGTAAATTGGCAATTTTGGCTGAACACATTGTAGCACTATTTTTTAACTGCTGCAGAGCTGACATTTAGGGAATTCTGAGTTGTTGCTGGAATTCTGCTTTTCTCCTTCTGCATACTCCCAAGTTATTATATACCTTTCTACTGGCAAATAAGCACCTTTCTTTTCTCTTAGTCTCATCTGGAGCTGGTTAAAATAATTAAAGTATCATTAACACCATATACTGATATTAAAAGAAGCAGAAGACTGCAACACACTTTCCTATCAAAGCAATGGGGCCTTAAGCTTTTGCATCTATGAATGATGAGCAACATTACTTCAAATGACATCTTTTGTCAGAGTTGCTTGAGCTAAAGACAGAGTGAATCCATTTGTATAAATTGTGGCTTTCCTGCTGAAAGATTACAAAAATATATGTTGCTATCTTTAAGTCTCAAGCCATTAATATAGCTAAAATATGCCATCTTTTCCCAGGAAGAACCAGCAAGTCCTTAAAACACTATCATCAATCACGACTAATTCACTAAATACACAATTCCAACAGCAATAGAAGAGGAACATACAGTACAGGGTGTCATCTGTCACTACATCAACATCCAACACCTCTGTCTTTCAATGGAAACTGCAAGTCAAGATTTCCCAGGTCTGTGAATTCCTGTTCCACTGGGATTAGTCCTTTGGTTGTTTTCCATTTGCTAGATCCAAAGTTGATAATTTTATTTGAAAAATAAAGCTGATATCAATTTCACCCCTCAAGAAAATATTTGCCAAAATCCCAACATGAATTCTATAGTTTAGTGTCATAGTTTAACCCCAGCTGGCAACTCGCACCCACATAGCCACTTCCTTACTCTTCCCATGCTGGGACTGGGGAGAGGATCAGAACAGTAAAAGTAAGAAAACTCATGATTGAGATAAAGACAATTTCATACATGAAGCATAAGCCACGCTCACAAGAAAATCAATACAAGGAATTCATTCCATGGGCAGGCAGGTGTTCAAACCTACACATTCACTGATTTATTAGAATTACAAAGATTTTATACTGGCAGGATATCCAAAATCATTACAAGGTGTGGGAGTCCAGTGCACTGTATAAGAAGCTCCTGCCCATGGGCACTATCTTGTTTGACTCAGATCATTGCCTTATCAGTTGTATTCTCACCCTGTTAGGTTGTGGCTTGGAGCAATAAGCATTTCACTATGCAAGACTGAAGGTCACACTAACGAAAAGGAACACTAATGGGGTGAAAATGAGTATCATGAGGACAATAAATCATACTTGGAATCCTATTTAATTGATCATTTTGTAGCTGACCTTGCTTCCATAGAAGTCAATGGCAAAGTTCCCATTTCTGTGGGTATGAACAGGATTGGGTCCTTTAAAGTACAGTGTGTTTTATGAATGTCGAAGATGGCATATTTTACACTAGAATTTTCTTTATTACTTCTCAATACAAAACTTCACCAAGTAAACCAAATTGCTGTATAAAAGCATCCCATAATACAGTACATTAATTTCACACATGGTAAGTTTTCCTGCTAGTAGTACTAGGTGCTGTCACTTTCAATACACAGATACCTAACAGAGTACTTCCTATCCCCATCTTCCTCCCCAGTATTTTCCTCCCAGATTTTACAAACCCACTTATTCTGAAACACCATCTCTCCACCGTTGGCAGTCTGATATTTCCTTTAATAATAAGTATACTACCTCTGATGCAATGGGAGCTCTACCTGAGAGCCAAGTTCCCAGCAGCACAACACCCACAGCTCTGTGAGGACTTAGCAAGAGTATTTATGTTTACTTGGAATGGAAATGAACCAACAAGGATTGTTCTGCAGGAGTATTTTTTAGGGTAAAAAGCCTGACTTAACCTAGTCTGATGTGAGCCATGAGAGAAGCAGCAGCTCAGGGTCAGGAGTCTCTGTGCCCACCTTGACACTGTGGCTGAGGCAGATGCTTTTCTCTGTGACTGAGCTGAGCTGGCCAGGGTGGGCAAACTGGCTTGGAAGAAGCTTTGGCTGCATTTGAGGAAACTTGCTTGTTCTCTTTTCTTTCATAATCATCTTAGCTCAAGAGACAGTCTCTTTTGTACACTGTCTCTGTTAGTCACAGTAAACAGGCTTTGAGGAAGTGTTTTCAGAGAGGCACAGGTTTCTCCCTGGTGCTCATGTCTGCTCTGTCAACATGTTTGAAAATTCTGCATCAGAACGAGTGGCATCCACCACGGAATGCTCAAAATCTGCACTATGGTGAGAGGAAACAGCACCATAGAGTGTGCTCCTTCCATCCCTCTAATGGTACAAGCCCTGTTCCTCCTCCCTTCCATTTTCCCTGTGCCTCTCAGGACAGTGATTTACCAATATCACAGCCTGAAATGTCTGCTTTGGGAAACAAGCACCAGGGATCATAGACGGGAGGCATGTACAGTACCAGCACAAGCCACGGGCATAAGGATGTGGGGATGGACCACTTCCTTGAGGGACTTTGTTCAGGGAACAGGGACATGAGATGTGGGCTATGACAAGGTGCCCTGATGGGAACAAGCTCTCTACCCCAAGTGAAGCAGTGCTTTACTCAGACCTCATGTAAAGGCCTGGTCTCATCTTAACTGATGTGTTTTCAACTGATGAAGGGGAAGAATGGTCTTTAAAAGCAGGCAAAATCCCTCAGACAGGGGAAGTTTCCAATCTGAGTCCCTCTAGTGAAGTAAATTTCATCTGGAGATGTTTCCTTTGAGAGATGACGCTGCAGTCTCATGTGAGCACACTCAGGGCAAGCAGAAACTTTGGGCTGTTTATTGTCATGCTGCTATTTATCTTGATCCTTTATGGTTTTTGTCTCCTGAGTTTCTGTGGTCTAAGTGCTGGCACAGCAGCCTGTTACTGTGGAGAGTAAATTTGGCACCTGAGTTCCAAGTACCTAAGTTTTGGGGGCAATAATTTGGCAGTAAGATATCTGATTCTTCATGTTCTTCTTTGCTGGTAGTCTTCGTAAGCACATTTTTTTAGTTCATAACTTTTATTATAAGTTTTGGCTATATTACATCTTTTCCCAGATGTCACATATCTCAGATAATAATTAATTAGTTTTCACTTCTACATATTGTTTATTTTTAAAATATGACAGTGAGAAGAAGCAGAAACTAGGAGACTCCAATTATATTTTCACACGGTTTGAACACTGAGAAGTTCCCAAATATTCAAGATAGGAGCCCCATTAATTTTTTCAGACAACTGGTTTCTGAAGAAAAAGAAATGTGTTATTGGTTGTCTGAAACGGTTTGTACATTAATATCAAATTCAGTTTTAGGTAACAAAATAGAAAACCCCCAAAAGAACAACCATCCAACCAACAACAACAACAACAAAACCAAATAAGGCCCCCCAAAAATAAAACCCAACAAAAAAGAAAGAATATCTCCACAAATAGAAACCCATCGGTCTGATATTTTTGCTATATAAAACATATGTATTCTTCTTCAGAAAATTAAGACACGTCTTTGAAGGATATTTAACTTCTTCCAAGTTAAAACAAATGTGCTGTGGAGGTTTCATTAAAAAAGCAAAAACCAAAATACTACTTTTTTCTCCAAAATATTACATTTAACTACTCTACTGAGAAAATTGCTGCATAGTGTTGAGCAATGGGTTGTCTTCCCTTTCCTATGCTCTTAAAACTCTGTACAGCTGCCTTTCTTCATAATCTCCCAAATGTGTCCTTTTATACCTTGCCATTAATTTGATTAATCTGCTTGTAGGATTTCAGGATATTGAATTTCCCCCGGTTTTGCATAATTTCATATGATGCTTTTGTTATTTCATTAAGCAGCTGAATTGACTGCAATGACTCTTACATTTTCAAGTTTCAGATTCAGCCACATAAAACTTCCTAATTTAAACTCATTTAAAATTCTGAAAGCTTCTTTCACAGCTGCAGCAGTTAGAGCCTTAACTATTGCCTTTTTCAATAAACCTGTTCAGTCATCCACATGTACAACCTGTTTTATACCAATTTTTCAGGTAAAGGGGTGACCTTCTGCTCCACTCTGTGTTAAAGCTGTGGCCAGGAAAGCAGCAGTAAGGAAAACTACAGTAGTGTTTTGAAAATAAAATGAGGGGAAGCACTTCTGCTCCTGCTTAGTTCTGCTCCTGAACACCATGCACACAGCTGCTCCACACCGGTCAAATGAAATTACAGCTACAAATCAGGATTTCTCTCTGTCCTAATCCTACCCAAACTCTAAGCTTATCCTTTGGTTGAGCCTTAGCTCTAAGACCTGCAGCCCTTGCACATGTTTGAAGTTTAGCATGAGCATCAATCAGTTCTCTGTTCTGGAAAGACCTTGCTGGGCTGGACATGCATTTGTATTAATCCAGTGCTCAGTTAGTCTGAGACTGCACTTCACTCTCAGACTCTTCAGTACACACTGCTCATTTAGCAGGATCTCGCCCAAGGCTGAGCCCACCCCTCCAAGTCTCTATAGCATTTTTAATTAAGTGCTACTACACAACTGAAAATTAGCACACTTTCCCAGCTATTCAAAAGCCAGTGAAATCAACACACCACTAACTGCTAGGGAAGACTTGCTAAAAGGTTTCCCCAGTGCCAATTATTGCTGCCTCAATGATCACTGATTCTTTGAAAAAATCATTACATATACACAAAGTCAACAGTCTGCCAGCAGAGCAGAGTCACAGCAGCAGCTGGCAAGCACCAACTTTGCACTTGCATACTCCCAACATTCCTCTTGCATACATGATCCACAATTAAATCGTGGTACATGCCTCTAATTTCTCTTCCTGAATGCAGACAAACAAGTATAATTTAAGACACAATTGACAGTTCTGCTGTCAGAATTTTGACCCCAAGCATGATGAACTTGGGTGGAATTGAGTGGTTTAAATTATACTTTTGAGCTATTTCAAATTAAAATGACCGTTTTATACGTGGGAATTTGGGGTACCTGCCTGTGGTTACAATCCTTGAAAAGGACCTTACTGAAAGGACTACTTAAAATGAATCATTTTGAAAACTGGACAAAATACACACAAATTAGGTAAGATTTCACCATTTAAAAAATTATTTTCATTAATATTAAATATGAAATAACTTAAAATTATAATACCAATAGTGATTGTTGTTGTTGTTGTCGTTGTTGTTGTTATTAAACTCAACCATTTAACTCTGCAGAAAGAGTGATATCAATACTTAATGCATGGTCTTTGTGGTTTTACTCTCCTCATGATTCTTTGCTTAAAAGGTTGGAAAAGCAATTTGGAAAACCTGCATTCTGTCTGTCCAAACAAAACAGTTTATCCAAACCAGAAAACACATTAAATTAACAGCTACTTTCTCCTCTGGCAGAGTGGATAATGTCAGGTACAGTCACCCAGCCTCACAGAAATCTTTTATATTAATGTAATGCAACATCACCAACCCACACTACCCCAAACCAGGGGGAATAGAATGGGAAGAGTGCCTGAAAATGTATGTTTATCTTCTTACAACTGAATTTAATTTGCTGATCCAATGTCCATCTTTTGGTTGGAAATTCTCCTGTATTTGAATTTCTGATTCTTGAGGACAGCAGCTTTGTAGACCTTGCTCTCAATAAAAGAATATAAATAACTCTTGGCACAGCTAAGTCACACAAGCCTGGATGACCTGCTGTTCTGACACTTACACTGAACTGCTCTTGTACAGCAGATGGAGATTTCTGTCTTTTAACACAGCCTCATCAGATACCTGTGTGCAAGATCCAACCATCTCCCCAAACACACCATTATTTCACCAATTTACAAGAAAAATGTAGCTTTCTATCAACTGGTCTTCCAGCCAGCATAGGAAAAAACCAACCCTCCTCCTCCTGTCCCCATGTAAATGCAGGCTGTAGATACCACTCCTTGCAAGAGCTCAGGACTGGCACATGTTGATGCCTGTCCTCCCTCTCCAGCCAGGAGAGGCCAGGGGACAGAAACAGCATCATCCCCACCACATGGACATTGTGTCCTGTGTGCACCTTTCTGCCTCCACTTGGTACCTTGTTGCTTCTGTTTTCTCTTTTTGAGTGACAGTCAGTGAGCCCTTCAGTGTGAAAGCACCATACACACTATCAGAAAAGCACCTTCTGACCAGCACTTCCACCAGAACAGAGATTAATTTTTTCAATATTAAGCCCTTTAACAGGCTGTTATCAACAGCCTCATCCTGCCAATGACTGCCCTGGCCATGCACCAAGGAACTACTGTGGCTCCAATGGCAGAGCACCACAATGTGCTCTCACCCCTGCAGCCCTGAAGGTGCTCCAGGATTTTGGGGAACACTTTGTAGGTGTGTCTGGCTTTCCCTCTTGCTGGACACATCACTTTGTGTCTACTATTGTTAAAGTATCTTCTGGTTTAACATATCCAGCTTGACAACTGATCTGGACAATGCTCTGAATCTTTGATAAAATAGGGCCTGTTTTGATCAATAGGTGTTTCCCTAGAAAACAGGATCATAAATAAAACAAATTTAATTTTTACTAATGGAATTAACATCTAATGGAAATCCTAGCAAGGCAGGAACAAAGCTATTATTATAACCATTACCTTATAATCTCTATTGTCTTGGGAACTTTTAATAAATTATTCTTGCCCGTACAACAAATCTGTTGCTTGCCCTTCAATTTTCACATGGCATAACCTCTACTATTTTGGAAGGGTGTTAAAAAGACCCCGCAGTACCTCTGGAAAGCTGACAGTACATTCAATATTATTTACTTAGGCACAGAGTGTCCTGACCCACTTTCAGATTCCCACTAAGGAAAGGGCTCCCCATACAGTGTCACACAATGGGGACATTTGTAAAGAAGGACTGTGGAAACAGAACCGTATTTGGAGAGTCATCTTCACTTAAAAGAACAATATTTCAGCTAAAGGACATTACCTGGCATTGAAACAAATGGTTATAATTGACCACGAATTCATTTAAGTTATGAAGAGGTACTGTAATGACCAGTAAAGAGAACATTCAGAATAGGCTTAGAAAGCATGAGCAAAACTCCATCAATTTAATTTAAAATAGAACTGACTAGATTATAAAGTTGAGTATTTGATGTTGTTATAAAGAGAATGACTGTAACAGATGACTTGGGATGTCCCTGCCAAATGCTGTTCTTATTTATATCAATAAAAGAAAAAGAGCTTTGCAGCAGGAAAAGAAAGAATTTGCAAACAATGGAAAACAGCATTTCATACCTTTACCACACTGCCATTTGCAAGCAGACAAAATGTCTTGCTAAGTGCTAGAATCTCCTTTTCCATTAAAATGCTAATAGGAAGGTTAACTTCAGCTTAAACCGTTGTAAAAAATAGCAACATAAGCAAAAGAGTTTAGCTTGAGGTTATACTTCAAGAAAAAAAACCCCACAAGTTTAAGATAAATGGGATTTCCACTGAGAAACAAAATTCACACAAACAGCAGAGGAAAAAAAACTCCCACAGCAAAGTGGGGAACAATTCTAACACCTGCATTTGTTTATGTGAGACAGTCATGGACTGATGTTTTGCTTTAAGAAATACAGATTCTGTGGCAAAAACTAATGTATCCTGAGTGGAAGTCCATCACATGGGAGTCTTGCCTTTTGTTATTGTAAATTTAAATAAAATTTGTCAATTCCTTCTCCCCATGCTGTAAAGTGAGCACTGCACAGTCCCTGTGCTGATTTACACAGTCCCTGCAGAGAGGAGTCCTTAATATCCAAACAGGACTCACAGCACAATGGTTTGAAGAGGCTTTTGTGCACATCCCAAAGTATCTCAGGGATAAGGATCAAATTCTGTAATTATATACTTATGGGAGTGATACATGCAAATCTGCCTTCACTCTTTCATCTGGGAATTGGGGCTTTTCCTTTGTGCTTGATTTTGCTGGTGTTTGTTCACCAGCATACAGGGAACATGCAGCAGGTGAACATTTCGACTTAGCCAAAATTCAGTTGTGGCTCTCAAATGGCCTCATCGTTCCCCAGTACAGAGACAGACATGGAAGATCCTCTCATACAGACAGCTTAATCTATATTGAGGATGTATCCCTTCTTGCCCTTTTGACAAAGGACAGTGTATGCAGAATAATGAGTGTCAAGCCATGGAGTACGGAATTCATAATTACACAGTGCACACAAGCAATATTCCAAATTGAACAGGAGTTTCAGAATTGAATACCATCAAGGGATAGAAGAAGGTAAAAGTGAAAGGAGGGAACATCACGGTCCCAACAAATTTCCACTGCACAGCCCTGAATTCTGCTTCCATACTGGTCAGCAGACAGTTGGTTCCAATTTCAATTTATGAGCAATTGCATCAAGTCCATGGGAATATTTGTTTGTTAAGCAGTCCAGCCAGCAACCTCCAACATTCTTAGATTTACACAAAATCTAAAACCTGCTTCTAATACAGCCTAAGTTCATTTGCACTGAGGTCTGCTTTAGAAACTAACTTTTATTCTGAGACTAACAAAATGAGAGGGGAAAGGATTTCTTCTGAGGACTGCACTCAGTATTTTCACCATTTTCCAGGAATGGAGGTATCTGCATTCACAGATATTAACCCTAGTCTGAGAAATACAAATGGAAAAAGTTTTCTCAAACTGGAGGACAAGATGAAGTGATCTTCACTGGAGCTGTATAAGCCTGAACCAAGTTTTTGTGTCAAGAATCTGTCACAAAAGTGGGCGAGATAATCATGACACTCCAAATCGGAGAAAATAACTGCATCTAGCTGTGTGTAAATGTTTTCTAGCATGAGAAGTGTACTTGTAAATGTGAACATATCCCCTTGAGTTCAAAGTAGTGCACATGAAGTAGAGAGGAAAATCAGCATTGCCCCTATTGTTCATATGAAGGCTACAAAACTGGAAAACAAAAGTGCATGTCTTCTTTCTTCTCATTTCTGTTCAACTGCTATGTGAAATGCTGTCCATGTATCTTGGCTTCTCACAGTTCCTCCCCACCATCCTGAGAAGGTACAAACACAAGTTCTGAGGCTTCTCTGAAGCCACTTAAAATGACCAAGTTCAGTACATGCTGCAGCACAAGGGCTCATGGCCCTGCAGACCTGTGGAGAATGCAGCTACGAAAGGCAGAGTAAAGCCACCCCATGAAAACAGATTTTGAGAAGCTCACCTTGCTGAGCTGAGGAAACTCACGTTGTTCAAATGTATGTATTTTAACTCAAAGCATAAGACAAAAGTGAATTTCCTCATTGGCTTTGTTTTAGAATGATGGAATAGGTGGAAGACTGGAGAAATGTAATAACCAGCAACAGCTCTCCTAACAGCTGTGAGAGTGTGAAACTTCATGCCAATTTATAAGTGACCTCTCCAATGGTTTGTGTGAATACCATACTGTAAAACAGCATAAGACTAAAAATATTCAGAAGGTGTCATTCTCCTCCCTCCAACCAACTCTCACAGACACAGGACAAAACTCAGAATGAAAACCACAATTTCAGAGCTGTCTTCTGTAAATGCTGCCTTTCCTAGTGAAACTGCAAACAAATAAATAAATCCTGTTTAAAATATGTTTGACTTAAATTCTAAGAGACTATCCCACATCTACTGTTAAACAATGACTTCCAAAAGATGACTGATGTGCTATCCAGGCAAACTGGGACTCACAATCTGTTTGGTTTTGTTTTGAAGGTTCACACCGAGCCTGTCTATTTCCATAAACTTTTTAATATATCATGATTTTCTGCAAGAGAACTGCAGCTGTAAATTTAATAAAATAGTTTCACAGACTCTGGAATCAAGGCATTAATGTAACAGACAATGTTTTTGATTTCCTGCAATACTTGGGGTGCCGGGTCTTTCATACATTTTAAAGTCCAATCTTTCAAAATGTCATTTCCTTGCCTGAGGAAGCCACAGAGAATGGTATTATTGATTCTCAAACAAACTCTGCATTTGAATGTTATCCCTTTTAGTAAGATTCTTACAATAAAAAAGTACATTAATCTGCAAATTTTCCAAAAGAATCCACTGTAAACAATGAACAGGACATTCACATTTCTGAGAACAAGGTACATAAAAATCAATAGTGAAGCTGTTGGTCACACTCAAAATGCCAGAAAAACCAGGCAATTCAGTACACCAAGTATTAGGAAGGATTAAGTAAGACTGATGTGATCACAGATTGCACACTCACATGCACTGACACACTGCCAAATCTTATATGTACTTAGATATACTTAGATATACTGCAGAGTTCTCCTCCTGCTTCAGGGACCTGTAGTGCTCAAAAGGGTCTCAGGAGCAGAACTAATGACAGACAGAAAAATAAAAGCAACTAGACAGATTATCATTGCTACATTTTACTGAGGCCTGACAAAAAAAATGGCAAGGTACCTGTAGAGACCATTTCTATCATCCCTTCACCCCAAGGGAGGATCAGCTCCTCTTTTGACAATCCTCTACATCCACTGTTTTCCTGACAAGTGTTGATCGAACCAGTTCTTCAATGTTACAGTAAGATATTCAAGGTGACATGGAGTCACTGTGTGAAACAGGCTCCTTTATATTTCATACAAAGCTCAACTATTCTCAAACTGAGCTCAGGATTTTAGCCCAAACTAAAGTACTCCAAGTAAGCTGATGAAGGTAAACACATTCAGAATAAGACAGTGCACATGCTGTTAATCAAAACCAAGAGCTCAGTATGTCAACACCAATTTTCCCATAACAAGAACAGTCAGAGTGGACATGCATTGCCTTCTTCCCTTATCTTCTGACTTTACCCCTCACAACACATCTCAGTGTGTGTTTTGCCTTATTTACAATCGAACACACAGTTGTCTCATTTTCAGCTCTGCATCCACTGTAACCCCCAGGCCCTTTCCAGCAGCCCTGAGTGCAGGAGTAAATTGCAATCTCAGAGATTGTTCACAGAAGGCTAAGCACTTTCAGCTCCCACTGGAACAAAACTACCTGCGTTTTTAGTGAGATGAGGGTATCGGATTCCTGTAAGTTTGGGTTCACTGCATGTCAAGTGTTCCCTACTTTCCCTCAGGCACCGCACTGAAACATCTCAACACTCTGAAATTTGTTTTCCTCTTCACACGCCACTAAAGAACAACTGAGAATGGGAGGCTCCAAATTAGGTACCTCTCTTTCTTACAATTCTTGAGAAAGGGATTTAACACTATTTTTCCAACCATTTAGCCATGCTGGGAAATAGCTGGAACTTTTCTAATTATTGAACTTCTAATAGGTTACCTGAAGGGTGGAACTTGTAGCTACCTTATATTCAGTGATTAACTACAATAGTTGGGTCAAATTACAATGGCAAAAGAGAAAGTTGGCTCGAGGCTTTCAAATCTCTATCCTGTGATATTATGCCCAAGGCATACTTTTCAGGTCTCATTAAAAGAAATTCCCTGAAGTATTTCTTTGAGAGCTTCATCCTTATCTTATTCATGACAGTCTTCAGTTCAGGATTTATCATTTTTTAAACAACAGGTGCTACTGGATTCTTTTAAAATCTTCTTTTTAGTATTATTTTACAAGACTGTGACTTTGCTCTGCATCGTGCTTTCTTTGGTTTTGCTGTAAAAACGTTCTTAACTCATTAGATAGGCAATTATTAAAATGAGGCATCTTCCTTTGACAGGATTTATCCCACAATGACACTTTTGCTTCAAATCTCAGATTAAAATGTACATTTTAGGCACACATTTCCATGTCCAGAACAGAGACTCAGAAGGGATACTGTAGACCAGCTGTATGCCAAATTTTCTTGTTTACCTACAAATCAGCAGTCATTCCTGGGTTAATCGGATCTTTTGGTGACATTTTGTGTTCCACTCATGCAGCAAGAACCAGCTTTTTTTTTAATTAATTCTGTGCTCCAGCAGCAACACAACTCACTAGAGCACACACAATTGGAATACTCAGCACTGGAAAACAGTCAGAATGCCCACAGCAAGTTCAGTTCGTTCACTTAAGAGACTTCCAACTTGTAGCACAGAAATCATCTTTGAGAAATTGCCACAAATTGTCCCATTAATATAGAATTCAATCCCATAAGATTCCTGCCTTATTTTTCACTAGGAACAGGAGTCAGCTGGAGCTAAGCAGCTTATCTCACTAGATTGTAATGCAAGCTACAGTGACTTTCACCATTATGGTTTGACATAATGAAATAAACACAACTGTTCAGGTGAGAATAGGTAGAGTACAGACATCTGCACACACACAAGCATTTGTGAGCAAGGCATCTTGCCACTCTGATTTATGACTTTTTTACTAATGGCAATAAACACATTGTTCTGACTACTGAGGATAAAACCCATAATTCATGAACATTCAGTGTATGTCTTAAAAAATATTTTGTTGTCAAAATATCTTATGCACTCTTTAAATCTGCATCACTCTACGTGCAGCTTCTCAGACACTAAAAATAGTTTTGATATGCACTGTGATCCTTTAGCAATTCAAATATCGAAAGTATTTGAGGCTCTGGTACATTTCCTTGAGAAATAGCCCAGAATTATTTTGCAGATGAGTTCCAACCACTACAGAGTAAATTGGAATGCCCAGAGGTTAGCCTGTTTATAAGCATTTGATGCTTTATATTATTATTTTTAAAATTTGTTTGTTGTGAAATTACATTGCTTGGAAGAAATGGTAAAATTTACAAACTGTGATATAGAACTCCATGACCTGAGCATGGTTTACACAGTATATTAGAGAGACTAGAGACAAGAAATGTAAGCTGAAAGACTGATAAATTGGTACAAACCAGGTTAGGTACTGTGCAGGGGAAGAACATAATTTTATGATTAAAGTTAGGATGGATTTTGTATTGCAAACCTCTACAGATTTGTACACATGATCAACATCAGTTGCAGGTACAGTAGCTTCTTTTAAAAATGATCTGCCATATGAACTGACAGCAAAGCTGTAGCCCAGACCACAGTGCTGCTGACACTGGGAATGGAATGAGTGCCAGCACCTGACTGCTCTGTGTCCTCCCTCATGTGAGCAGGCACTGGATACACAAGTGGAGTTCAGCATGGCATGGGAATACTGCAGCATCTGTACAGAGGAGACAAGCCCACTCCATGGATACCAAGCACGTTTCACACATGCCCATCTTTGGATTACAGTATTTACTTGTATAAATCCTATCATTTAGAGCACAAGCAGCTAAGTGTCAATGTGCAAAACTGAGGCTGTAGCTCCTTCTTGAAAATGGAATTCCCACAGAATTTGAGCAAGAGAGAGATGTGACCTTTCCTATAATGGAAGTAGTGTGCTCCAGAACGCCCCTCTACCAACCAAAGCAATCTGCAAAGTAAATGTGGTTCTGGGGAGAGTCACAATAATTATTTTTCTATGTGTGTTACTTGAACAGAAGGAATATTCTGGTAGTTCTATAAAATTGAAGTGTTGCTGGGTAATAAAAAGCAAATCATAAAGTATATATTTGGGGGGCACCTCTAAGCTCCATCCATAATGTAAGGAATTTGAAAACAAGCAGCAAGCTAGCTAAAGTACTTCCAAATTTATCATTGGGACTAAAATAATTGACTTACTTTTTTGCCCTGGAAAATGTATGTTAATGATATTCAGAACATTTCAGTATTTGGGAGGAACATATAACCCAAGGATTCCTCAACCAACTGCTCAAGCTGACAATTCCCTTACTTTCTTTAGCCTTTTTGCTCCACTTCTCTTCCATATGGCAAATTATCCTTACTATGTGAGACCAGTTACACACCACTGTCTCTGCTGCTTCTTGGAAAAAGCAGCACGTTAGATCAAAGCTCTCACCAAATATCTCTCAGATCAGGATACCCATACCAGGAATACCCCCAACCCTTCTGCAAAGCAATAATCTACTTAGACACGAGAATCCCTACTGAAATGAATGCACAAGAGCACTGCAGGGAGGCTGTGCTGGCTCCATCGGGGACATGCATGCAGGGAAATCCCACTCTTCCACAAAACCCTAAGGACTGTGACACAGCAGCAGGGACATTTGGCATCCCACTGAGCCCTGCACATTAACAAAACAAATAGATGTATAAAGGCTACAAATAGACTGAAGACTAACTTAGAGGTTACACCTACATTCTCCCACTCTGTTCCTATTTTTTGGTTGAATGAGCTGATAGTTGCCTTTCTCTACATGAACATAGAGATGCTCTGCTGCAGAGGTGCCCACTCCAACCTCAGACAATCCCTCAGTAGCACCAGCCAAGAAACAAACTCAACTTCTCTCCAGTTCATCACTGTGCTCCCAGGGGTGTCTATATTTCATTTCACAGGGGAGAAAGGAGCACAACCCAGGTCAGTGCATCACAGCTGTAGCTGAGCAGGGTGGGAACACAGGTCTCCAAATGCTTAGACTTTTGACGTTCTGTTTGGATATGGATTAATGCTGTACAGCACATCTTTACTTCCCAGGAAAAACTGTGGCATACCAGAAAGTTGGGAAAAGGCTTGGGTTTGGTTCAGCCTCATCCCCTGGGATATGTCCCAGAGGTCAGCAAGCACTGGGGGGCTTAGTCCTTACACCCAGGTCTCACAACTCTCCCTCTTGAGCAGCAGCTAAGGTAACCTGTGAGAGATACCATCATCAGTGGGGCCAGGTATAGAGCAATGGCTTGGATTTCTGCTGAAATACAGGAGCATCCCACTGATTTAAAGTATCGCTACAACCTTACATCCCATTTCCTATTACCAGTTCTCCTGAAAAAAATTAAGGTGTTAATGTCCTCCAAGGATCTGTAATATCCAGTGCTATGACACACCAAAATCAGGATACAATAAAGACAAGTGTGAAAAGCAATAGAAAAAAGTCCTTCCTGCCATTTACAGGAGATAGTTTTCTGAACAAAATAGCTGTCTAGCAATGAAGTAATGAAATCGTAGAACGCAGCATGTAAGCAGTAAGGAATGTTCAAGGCAGTAACAGAACTGCAGGACAAAAAAAGATGTCTTGGGAATTGCAGCTGGAAGAACCAAGTACTGTAGTAAACACATACAAACCCACATAAAATATTAAAGTATCATCAGTTATACTGACATGATTTCATGCTAAGGATTCCTTGGCAGCCACTTATTTATCATCAGAAATACAGCTCACTTATTGTGCTACAAATCTCAACTGACTCTAATAAGGAACTAATTAACAAAGATTAGCACCCTTTTTGTATAATGAGCCACAAAGCCAATCAAGACAAGATGATAACAAGATGCAATCAAGAGGTATTAAAAACAACAAAATAGTGCCTAAGACTAGAGAGAAATATGCTGCAAGAAAAGAAATATCCAGCCAAAGAAGAATCTTCCTCCTAGGGAAGTGGTTGCTTCGTGCCTTTAAATATTTATTCAAAATGTTGAGGAGAGGGCAAGATCTGTCTGATAATTGAGAATTTTTCTAAGTTACAGAGATATCTGGGCTCTGGTAAAATCTTTGACCTGTTGTCTTCCAGCACCAGTAGGGAGTTGCTAATTCCTTTGCCAGGGGATGTGATACACCTGCCCTGCATGCCAGTGTACAGAAGTTGAATACCCAAGGGATACCTCTAGTGTTTCCCTTCCCAGGGCTACACTAGAATTCCAGCAAGAAGGCATTTGTCCCCTCCACATGTCTCTGAGCTGTCAGGGAGCAGTCAGCTCAGCCATACCCAGCACTCAAAAATGCACCCAGCACAAAAAAAGGGGTGGCACAAAGTAACTCCCTTTCCACAGCTGAGAGCAGGTAATGAAACTCTGCCATGGGAAAACACTCATGGTGTTTGTCACCTGAGACATCAGCATTAAATAGAATCATTCTCAGGCCTTGAAATAATTTAGGCTGTGACACCCAGGGATACCCTAAGGGCATCATGTGCACAGTGTGCAAGCCAAGATTGAAAGTTTGGGTCAGACATATTTCCTGTCCATCTTCCACTCTCGACAATTGCACTGGTTTAGGGATAATCAGAAAACAATAATTCAATCTGGCAGCAAAGTCAGAGGAGACTGTTTTTTTCCAATATTGCTTGGAAGCTATAAGCAAATCCTGATCCTTCTATTCCAAAACACTGAATAAACATCACAATAGGAGACAACAGATTAGAAGGAGAAGTGGCTCTGGCAGAAGGGGCAAATAGTTAATTGGGGATGAGAATTTCAGTCTCCATAAGGTGACTACATGGACAATCATCCTCCTGGCTGTTTCTATAATGCCCTCACTTTTGCCAATATCCTTGAATTTCCACCAATATCTATGCATTTCCATGAGCAGGTCCATATTGATGAGACAGCATTTCCCAAACAGACAAAAAAATTGGAAATGTTTTGCCAAATAAAAATGTATTTTATTTAAATTAATTCTGTATTTTAATCATGTTATTGCATAAGGCTGGGTTAAAATATAGTTGCTGAAGTTAAGAAAAAGTAGAACTAAGCCAATCCCAACTGATTTCTTCAGTAACACCTAAAGCTTCTATAAAAAGCAACATTTCAATTTTATTATAAATTTCTGCTAAAATACAGATAAAATAAAAAATTAGATACTTTCACACCTTGTCTGTATGAAGATCTAAATCACCACAAAATAATTCCCATTTTAATCTGACAGTAATTTAATTACTTCTAAATGGAAATAAGATAGGAGTTAAAAGGTACTGTATTCACTTAAAGGCCTGTGATCAATCTGCTCTCAATAGGATATCCTAATCCATCAAGTATTTGCCCTGTAATGGAATTAACATTCAACTCACAGGACATATTTTATCAGCTTCCTTTGTTTCACTGAAAGGATGTTTCACTTTCCCATTCCCCTATCAGAACCTGAAGGCAGTGACAAAGCTTTTGTAAGGAATTCTACTTGCTAAGCCTGCATTAAGACTCAGGTGTGGAAAGGTATGTCAGATCTGAGATAAACCACACTTGCAGGGTGAAGGTGTGGCAGGATTGAGGGGTCCAGGTGTGGCAGGGCTGAACCTGGCCAGACCTGGCCACACACCTGCACAGAACTGCCACCACCTCTGTGTGCCCACAACCCACCCCTGCCAACCTCCTCACCTGCCGTCTTGCCAGGCAAACACAGCCCCTTACCCACTTTTTGGAACCTCTCACTCAACCTTGAGAGTGAAAAAAAAAAAAAAAGGATTTTCTAGAGAAAGAAGCAGCTGTGAATTTTATCACAGGCCTGTCTCAAAATGAATAAATTACACACTGTAATTTAATAATTATGCCTACATCAAATCGCATAATGAGAGATCACTTCAGTAGTTCTGTACAGAGATAGCCAACAGAGAAGGCAATTAAAATAAACTCGGGATCAAAAGCACCTGAAGGGGACCATAGAGCAAATGGGAACACGGAGCCACTCACAGACTCAAACACCTGTAGCCAAGGGTGAGAGCACAGCAGCCTTTCCTGACATGCAAGAGCTCATTTTGGAAAGTGTTAAACCTGGGTTCAAATGCCTCCACTCCTTATGGCAAATAATAAAGTATTTAGTCTGAGTACAGTTAATCAGGTGCCAGAACGTGTGTGTAAGCTGGCAGTTCCTATCTGTGGAAGCAGTTCCACTGTGGATGCCCATTTCTAAGCCTGCAGAATTTACCATCGTGCTCTTACACACCTGTGTCTATGTGGCTGTCTGTGCACGTTCATGAAGCTTCCCCTCTAAGTAAATACTGGGAGTGTGAGGAAATTATGCATCCATTCTCCTTTTGGACACTTAACTGCAGAGAACATCTGGGGAAATGAGAAAGGCAAAACAAAATCCAGAAAAAATGAAAAAAATCTGGAAAAAGAAAACACGGGTGGATGATACTGTGTGAGATTACTCATAAAGAAAACAAAGAAAACATGCCCTCCTCTTTCTCTTTGCTTTGCCTCTCCGTATCTGGGGCTGTGTGAAGTCTCCTTGACTGAGATTTTCCATGATTTTCATTTCAGAACTAGGAACACACTTACTGGGATTTGCAAGCAAGCTTTCTCCTGCTACTGCCAAAACCTGTTGTCACTCCTAATTCCGTATTTCTACTATTCCTCACCCCACTCCCAGCCACATGAAAACTTCAAAACAGATTTAGGCAGACCAAGCTGCTGCCGCAACAAGACAAGATCATCTGCGGGTGAGAAGATTCCTGACACTATCAATGAGGAGCAGCTCTGGTGAGCTGCTCCAGACACCAACATCCACACGTCCAGGCCGAGCCTCCCTACTCTGTTAGAATGGTCCAGCCTGTGTATGAAGGAAGAAGCAGCTTCCATGTGTTATATTCCCAAGAAAATCAGTCTTAGGGTTTAGTCCTGCACAACTTTGATATCATATCCTAGAGAAGACAGAAGGCATTACGTCTGTGCACACGATCAGCAGACTGACACCCCAAAACACAGCACGTGGCACTGGGGAGAATAAAAACTACTTGCACATCATTGACAAGCTGTTAGGACTGGCTGGGAGTCTCTGCTTGAGCTACATGGTGAGGAACAAAAAAAATCTCACAGCAATAAGGGAAGTGCTGATGGGAAGTGAGGCTGCGAGACGGCAGGACCAGACTGCTGCCACTTCCAGCACTAAGGAGAGAACAGCAGGAAAATGATTTTTCTTCACTAAAAACTGAAAAATAGCTTAATATAAAATCTAAAGAGCCAGAGGCAAATTTCATATTTCTTGCAGGTTGGAGCGGTAAGTACACTGTGCCCAGATGATAGCAAATAACAGTGAGTAAACAGCAGATATTACTTGGGAACACCTCACCAAATGCAACACCATTTTCATGAGGTGCAGAGAAGAAAACTGAACTTCATCAAGTGCTTTGAGTGCCTAGGAGATCTGGCATCTTAAATGCATCAAAGCAAAGAATAACCTTTCATTTAAGTGAACACCTTTGAGAAACTACGCCCAATTCCTGAAAATGAAATTGTTACCAGAGTAACCATAAGCACAGGGGACTCCACTGAAATTTGTGATGGTTCTTGCTCACCTTGAGCAATCAAGATTAACATCAGATGCTCCCAAAACCAAAATAAGGAGAGATGCCGGCTACAATACCTGTCCCAAGCTTTCTAATGAAGTCCATTATTTTTACGCAGTCCAATTTCCTTGCATTTTCTTATAAATGTCATTTTTCAATGACATTTTAAAAGAACTCTTAAGCTGCAATCTGAAGCAAGCAGGCACAAATGGGGCTTTGACACTGTCACTTCCATTAAAAAGTCTCCAAACATATAAAAACCTACTAATATAAAAGTAATTCTTTAAAAGGGGCAATTTCTCCAAGCTGCTGCTTTTCTGATATCTTTTCTATTAGTTTGAACCAGACTTTTTTAAGTTAACAAGAAATAATCACAAAAACAGACAAAGGGTGAACCAATGCACTCGTCTCCTGTACGCTGCGGAGCAGGGGGGTTTAGTAGCTGCACTACATGTAATCTCTGACTCATTTAGAGGAGTGGCAAGCTCTACATCAACTAAAAACTGAGCTCAACAGAAGCTGGTAGCCTTCATGGTTTTTCAGCGTTTCCAGCAAGCTGCAGGAACAAAATAATTCTCACACCTTCTCCTCCACCCCTCAAAGTAGCACTCTCTAAGTACCTACTGCGTAATGGCTACACAAGCAGCAGGAAGCATGGTACACACAGAATTAACCACCCTAGAGAAGCTGATTGCTCTTTGGCAGAGTTGTAACAGTAAAGTCAGGCAGCAGCACAGGTCAGAAATTCAGATCTTAGCAAAGTACCCAGGAGTGCACCTGTCCTAGGGTGGCTTTATGATGCTTGTATCCCCAATCATCTGTTCTGTTTATGCTGAATATTAAATTCTGCACCTTTAAGATTGATTCTGAGAGCAAAGAGGGGAAAAAGACGTGTGGAGTTTGTTTTTAGAAACTGCTCTTGCTGCCCTGCATTCCTTCTCCAGGACTGTGCTGTCCGCAGCATGGACAGCAGGAGAGAGCTCTCCTTTGCTTTTAGTTAGTTTTTTTTAGCTAGCTGAGGCAGAGAAGCTCCTCGGATTGTGGCTTTTCTTTTTCTTGGAACTGTTTAAACATGCTCTGGACTGAAAATCCAGAAAAACACTGGCAGCTCACACCTGTGGCCCACCAGGGCCAGGATGTGGCATTTTCCAGCACTGAAGGGACTGATAAGAGACCGAGTGGGCTGAGCTACACCCCATGGAAAGGACTTTCTGAATTTGCCGTCTTTTCAGAGCAGCCAGAGGATTTATTGTTTAATGTTATTGATTCTTTTATGCTTGTGAATGCTTTGCTTGTTAAATAAACAGTTTTTTCCCACTTTTTGCCAAGGAAATATTTTCCTGAACCAGCTGGAGGAGGAGTCACTTGAATCTGCTTTTCTAGAAAGACCCTTTTGGAAGTTTGCTCCCAAATTTGCCCCACACCAGGACAGCACCTTATAAATTTATTACAAAAATGTCTATAGACATCCCAGGAAATGCATATTTGCATGTAAGGTGAAATCTGGCTGCTAAGTTGGATGTGAAAGGGGAGTTACAAACTGTCCCCTGTCAGAGGAAGCACAGCCCTTAGAGATACAATGAGTGGAGTGGGACACAGAGTACCAGGGAAACCCAGCTCTTCCAAAGAGAAAAGTGGGGTTGTTGCTGTACTGGTTTTGTACTTCCTATGTCTCTACGTAATTTTAAAAAAACAACTCAGTCTGTCAGAGAATTGCCTCCAACCCAGTTGTTCAGGGAGGCCTTTCAGGGAGTAAGCAAAGCAGGCAGGATTGTGCAGTGACATCCATCCATCCCCACTGCACCATTCAGGGAAGGTGAATGAGCCTCCATCAGGGCAAAGGTTTCTCCACTGAAACGACCAGAATGATGAGCTCCTTGAACTAATCCCAACAACACAGCATGGCTGTGTCCTGAACAAAACATACTCCTTGCTCAGGAAGTTACTATGCTTTCAAAAGTGTGAATGTGAACACACAAATGATTTGGATTGGATTTGTAAAATCTTACCAGGTGATGTAAGCTCTAAAGCTTTCAAAAATGAGAAGTCTGAGCCTTGTAAAATCTCCTCAAAAGACCTTTTTAAAATTATTTCCTATAAATTAATATTTTAACTCAGGAACTGCTTATGTAAGAATTATTTCTTATCTCAAGGCCCTTCAGCATGTCCAAATGGACAAATCTCTTTTGTTAGCTGTGCTCCATTACTCTCTTCTGAATGAATGCCTCTGGGACGGCTATAATAGATATAATTTTTAACATCATATCTGGTCTGCTAATAAAATGATGCCACATCTGCAGAGAAATTTAACACCAGTAGGCCTCTCCAGCAAATTTTTGCTCCTGCTGTGTGGGCTAACTTCTGAATATATGGTTCAATCATATGGTTCTCATCCAGATATTTTTATTCCCTATGAAAATAAAATAGCTAATATGGTACTACATGAATAGAGTTTTTTTACAAGAGTGCTAGTATCACAGACACAATGATGAATAGACTCCTTGCTGTTATTTATCACTGTGTACAGCCCTGGGTCTTGTGTTACCACCTGAGAAGCTGGAGCAGTCTGGGATCAGGTACTTTGCAGCAAGGCACCATCCAGTTCTCACTTCAGTTCTGAACCCAAAGTGACACACCAGAACTGGAAATTCTGCACCAATCCTCCTCATACTCTGGGTGAGTGACTCAACATTTCTCAATCCATAAACATTTTTTCGATTGCAGAACAGACGTGAATTTTGTATGAGTAGTCTTAAAAGTGTTTGGACGCAGGACAAACACTGTTACACTGTACAGCAGTACAGGACTGCTGTTCTTCCCCAGCTTCCATTTTTTTAGTACTAGCATGAATCTAAGCTACTGAAATACTGTCCTGCTGGCATATTACCAATTATGTAAGAATTATTTGCTGGGGCACAGACTTTTTTACAATCAGCTCCAAATTCCCAGCTAAAACACCTTCTGAGATTACATGATATCTTGTCCAAATGTGAAAACTTTTTAGCCAAAGCCAGGTGTAGGAAGAATTCAGAGTTCCTGCCCCTGTAGGTAACAACATCTATTATTTTGAGTTCTGTCCTTCTACCTACAGAATACTGGAAGCATGAATTCACTGTGTATCCTACATTCTGTGTATACAGTAGGTATGCTTGAGCTTTTGCTGGGAGGAGAAAGGACACACTCTGAATTTGATAATTTGTTCAAAGCCATGAGTTAAATAGAGCTGAAACCCTGAAGGTTTAATTTTTGGCAGCTTCAGATCTCCATGCAGCCAGGCAGCAGCCATGCTAAGTAGTGCTGCTACCTTCAACCAGATGTATTTTTATCATGCTGGGTCAACCACTAGTGAAGAACAACATTCTCTGCCAGTTTGGCTTCTGTCTGTTCTAATCCACTGACCAGAAACAGACAAAGAGTTATGTCCACTAAAACCAAAGGCACTTGCACCCTAAGGGAATGTTGGGTTTTTTTTGGTTTTTTTGTGTTTTTTTTCTTATGTTATCAAAAGAAAATCCAGGGAGGTGCAGTGCAAGCTCTTTTACTGAACTGGAATCCTACCTTCCCTTCTGGTTCTTGCACAGAAATTATTGGGGTTTAAGCTCTGTTTTCCAGCACCAAGTCTGTAAAACCTTCACAGCTTTCAAGAAGAGTTTGGAATGCAGACTTCTAGCAGAGAAAAGTGTAGTAAAATACACAACTGCTTGTATTTCTATCTGAAAAAGCAAAGCTGGAAAATATGTATGCTAATTATAGGCTAAAAAGCTATATGACTCTCTTTAGATCAACTAGAATCTTACATAATTATTTTGAACAGATGATTATGTGTCTGCTGTTACAGGAACTCAGCAAAAGACATGATTATTTAGCAGTCAGCACATTCACAGAAAGCAGCCTATGGTCTAAGAATACAACCAACATGGCACCAGAGCAGTGACAGACATTATGTACTTATTTATATTACAGCTCTTTCTGCACTAATGCCAGAATTCAGAATGCTTTGAGTTTCAATGATCAATAGAAAAGTTTGGCATTTTATTAACCCAAATAATTTCACAAAATTATCAATCTTTAATTAAAGGCCATTGTTTTTCAAGGACAACAGAACCAAAAATATTTTTCCTTCTTCATCTGAATGTGATTTGAGTTATAGCAGACAGAATGATTCTTGTTTGAAAGGAATTTTTGTTCTGCTTGGATTATAATGGCAATAACTCCCAAATACTACAAACAATTGTACAATTTTAATAGGAGTGAACAAAATATTTTCCTTGTGTTCCTTCCTTTGCAAGCAGGTACTGTGATTTTTCAGGCTCAGGTCTCCAGTACTGGTTCATATCAAATATGTAATGGTTTCTAGGTGACCTGTACCATTGCCTCGTCCTCTTCTGAGTGCATTCTTTAGACAGAACTGGTGGTGGGCTTTGGAGATAAATCCACTTCCTCCCCTGAGCTCTCACAGGTACTCCTGAAAACTACTTTTACTTTCCTAGACAGCAAGTGTGGAACTGCCCCATTCTTAATCTGAGATCTACTCTGGAAAATATTCAAAACTGTGGATGTGATGTGGTTTACTCATGGTAATCAACTCTTCCCTCCTTCACCTCACACCAAATGACAAAGCATCAAACGGTGCTGAGGAAGACATCAGTATTAAGGGAACTATCTCAGGTGCGGAAGCCAAAGATCCAAACCTTACTTTGCATAATTACAGATATTATTTATAGCCAGAAAATTATCTCTTTCCCTTGTTTAAACTTGAAAGTATTGTTAGCCAGCCAGCTTCATACTGCACTTAAGCTACTCACAGATCTTGTACCTAATCCTTCCCAGACATTTCCAATACTTGTAACACGGTGTTGAGTTTTACTTTCAGTAAAAAGAAAAAAAAAACGAAAAGATTAATCCCACTGATTGATTTCTACAGTTGCTTTCTGAGGGCCATTTTCTCCATGTCTGGTACTTAATTATTGCTTCCCTATTTTTCAAAACCAACAAAACTAGCAAATAAACTTTGCTTTTTAACAGAAGATTATTGATGGTGGAAGACAAGCAAAAAGCTGCAGGAAGATGCACAGGAGTGTGGGTTACACTAGGGAATGCCCCGTCTCTAATGCAACAGTACATTTGCTCCAAAATTGTTGTCAGAAGATAACTACGGCATTGAATTGGCACTTTCATGCAGTTTGATGACAAGCAGCTTTGTACCAGCTGTTAAAAAAAAACCCCAAACCAACAAAAACAAAGAAACAAAAACAACAAACAAGAAAAAACCCAAAAGACCAGAGAGAAATACAGTAACCCCAAATACCTGTCTGTGCCAAGAGAATGAAAGAATGAACGACACACCCATGAACTCAAATTCCCAATCAGTCTCACTTTTAATAACTTGAATTTTTGGAGGAGCAAATAGGTATTGTAAATCAGAGATAAGTTACACCAGAATGGAGCAATGATTTGCTCATATACTATTTTGTTAAGATACCATCTCCTTCTCCAAATCCAAGATCACATGCTTCACAATGACAGGAAACTTTTCCAAGATCTTTAGCTGTTTATGCTCCCAGTGAATAAAGTGTCTGTGTGAGAGAAAAATTCAAACTCCTTTGACAGCCTTAACATTCCATGGACAGTTGTGGTGCTTATTTTTCTCTTGTTCTCAGCCCTGCTAAATTAATTTCTGGCAAACTGAAGCCAGACTGTGTCCACATTACTAAGTGACACTTCATTCAAGCACTGTAGAGACCTGTTAATCAGGTGTCCAAATCAGGCACACCAAGTTAAAGGACCGAGTATACAACTGACTTTTATGTTCTGTTCCTGCTTTTCTCTTAAATCAATGGAAAAGTTCTGAGATAAGCATGCTGTAGAAGTGATGGATGCCATCACTGCTAATTATTCCACCCATTACAAGACACAGAATAAATCACTTTTTGTCTGGTGACTGTCGCATCGAATTTGTAGAACACAAAAGACACTGCAGATCTGTGATACGCCTCTGTTCTTCTCATTACATAAGAGATAAAGATATGCATACTTAATAAATACATTTATTTTAACAAGATGAAGACAGGCCTAATTCAAGTAGTAGCACTTTCTGAACAGCTTTTTTATTATCACTATTACTTGGTACATGAGCACAAGACAAGTTTTCTTTTCAAAATGGTCTTCACAACAGAGCATGGGGTTTTGCCATTTATGTTTCTAGTAGCTGCATCTAAAAATGCCATTTAGAGATGAAGCTGCTGCACAAGTACACTTTGTTCAATAAAAGAGCCAAACACTCATTTCTATCAAGAGCTCTGTAAGAAAAGCTTCCTTATTCATAAGGTATTGATTCAGCATAAGTATCCTGTATAATTTCAAGTGTTTGGGATTAGAGGGCATTAGTGAAAAGGACTGGATGTTTTACAACAACAGCTGTAGCTGGGGTGCTGTGATGGCTGGAAAAGCTGTGGTCTGACATGTACTGCTGGAGGTGATCAGAGACAGCCCTGGGAGACAGAAGAACCCTGCAGAGGTTTTCATAAGTATCCTCCTCTGAAACTCCATTTCTCTTCTGCCCAAGCCTTGAGATTGCCCTTAAGCGTTGTGCCTAAATCTTCTCCACTTCCAGCGGAATAAAACACTTGTTTATGTTTTGCTGAATGCAGCAGACAATTGGTCAAGGGATGGGCAATAAGTTCATGCTTTACCTTGGTCCCACAGAAATCAATTAAAGCCCATGCGTACCTCCTGGCATTCTTGAATAAGGAACTTCAGAGTCACAGTTGACACCGGAAAGCCCAAGCAGATCAGAGAATTTGTCAATACAAGCAGAGAATGAGGAGCTCTGAGTAAGCTCACATATGTGGTATCATTTTAACACACAGCAAGATGGATGTGCATGCCTGCTCCTGGTATAAATTCATTCCTAACTCTACTTTTGTTTTTGTGTCTTCACATCTTTCTGCAGAGAAGATAATCCAAAACCTATGTGAATAGAGTCTTTTGTAGTTAAGAAACAACTGTTTCATCCCTACTCTTTGTTATCTTTTGAATGAACTGCTTAACATAAAATTTTCATTTTTTGTTTTTCTGCTACATTCTCCAGGGGCATTTATTTTTAAATGGTTGGGGATTTCACAACAGACTTCAATTTCAAAACTCAAAACTTGATTTGAATTTAGCCCTGGATGAAGGCCTTTGCTGTGATATGCTTCCAAAATTATAACTACAAAATGAAGTAGCAAAGTCATTTGAGACTTGTTTACTGCATGATAATTTCCACAGCTGGAACTGCATATGTTTCTCTTTAGCTGGGGACAAAGAACGGCTTGAAAAGCTTGCTCTCCACAGCAAAGGGAATTTAACACCCACCACAAACCACTCTCTTCCATGAAAATGGAAGGTTTTTCTTGCCAGCTCACCTCAGCTCCTACTTTTCTAATTCTTTAGCCTATGCATCTGAACAGCTCTTCTCCAGCACTGGCACCTATGCCTGCCACAGACCAAAAACTCACCTGCCCTCTTTTGGAAGCCTACTGACAGTGACACAGGTTCCTCTGATTATAGCACCAACAAAAGCCAGACTGTTCATTTCAGATGTCTGCCCCTTCAGTGGCACAGACTGAGTCACGAAGTGGCACATCCATCTAACTGCTACAGGTCAAAGGGACTGCCCCCGATGAAACCAGATTAATACATTTGCTTTTGCATCCCAGATTTTCCTCCTGGTGTTGACTGTCTAGAGCACAGTCACCTTCACCTCAGGAAGCTGGCAAATACCCTAATTTCAGTTTCATGCTGAAATGAATTTCTTGTAAGCTCTGTGCTATTTCCTCACCCAGTTACTTTCCTATCACCTACACTTCTCACATTATGTTTTGCCACTTTGAGGGGTTTTTGGCACACATTGTTACAATAGTTACAGCTGTACATACACGTATGCTACAAGGTCACCCCTTTCATGCCAAGTCAGTGACTTACAAATCTTTCCCTTTCAGGCTGAAATTTCCCAGGCGTGAACAGAGATCAGAGTCGATTTTGCTGTTGCTGTTGCCATTTTTGTTACAAGGAAAATATCTGTCTAGATGTTCTTTTCCTCTTTTGAAGGTCAGAATTTCAAAACCAAGGCCAGCGGGACAGGGGAACTGTGCTAGGTAGCCTAGGAGACAGTGCTGCAAGGGTGCAGCACCATGACAGAGTGGTGGCATCTATCCTGTCCCTTGGGATAGTCATCACACCCTCTGACAGAGATGGAGCTGAGCTACATTCCTCCACTGCTTCATATAACACGTGCATCTTGCCTGCAGGAGTGATACACAGCACCCACGACAACAACCCCATCACTGCAGCACCACATTTGCTTTACACCACATTGTTGACAAATGAGCTTCAGACATGAAATTGCAGCCATGTGCTTTCAAGTGACTCCATCTCCCCCCATCCTTGCTATGGCTAAAAGGAAAATAGTATTTAATACTTCAAAATTGCTCCCACTACAAAAGGGTTTATGATAAACCCTTTAAATAATGATTTTAAATATTTATTGGTGCACCAGGGCTTCAGATGAGAGCAGAGCAACTGCTCTTGCTGTTACTTGTGTTATCTTGCAATGCCCTCTCTGGTGGCAAGGTCCTTGGCACACATGAGAAGTGCAGGCTGAATCTAAATCAACAGGGACAACTTTTTTAACCCACCATGGCTATGTCACAGATTTGGGAATAATAACCAACTGAAAATTAAACACAAAGGTCAGCACAAAGCAGCACTGTCTCATTCATTTCTACTGCTGATTTGAGCAGGTTTTGGCCCTGGACTCTTTCAGGCACCTGTTTTACCTGCCTCCTTCCATATATCTACCAGGTCTTTGGACTGATTTGGATCATTGGTGCTGGGTCACAGATTGCATCCATTCCTTGGAGACTCTCTCTTTCTTTCTCCATGATGATACAGCACAGCCTGGTTATAAGTTCTCAGCCAGCCATTCAGGCATGCATTAGAATGACAGAGAACCTCAAGGATGGAAACAATCTCTGGGTTTAATTTTCCTTTGTTCTGGGTTAACAGGCATGGCTATGTCACAGATTTGGGAATTTAAACTGCCTCTTTCCACACTTGCAGCTGTTTCTCGCTTCAGCCTCTGGGATTTGACTATGCCCTTATATTTAGTAAACACAAGAACAACAGAAAGATTTCCTCTAATTTAGGCATCTTTACTTGAAGATAAGGATCTGCAGTTTCATTTCCTATTCTTATTTTCATAATGTAAACCCAGCAAGCTGTTACTCACCAAGCATGTCACCAACAGGGAAAGCAGAGAAATGCAAATGTCTGTGAATTAAGGCAGAATCAGAGCAGTAAAAGCACACTAAGCCAAAATCAATCCTATTTAAAGGATAGAAACATGCCATGAGGTATCCAAATATAATTGATAATATTCTTGAAATGTAGAATTTTTACTAAAATGAGCACTTATCAATTTTCCTTCATCACCCAGAAAATTTAAAGAAAAGAACAGCCTGTAATGTTCAGATGAAAATATATGCATTGCACAGTAACTTGTTTTTTAACCTAGAGTTTATTATCAGTTTTTTAAAATGTCATATTTTAGCAATACTTTTCTATCCCACAACTCAGTTCTTTTCACCCTGGATATTTAAAAGAAATCTTAACAAGAGAGGTTGGTCATTTTGTAGTGTTAGGGGACAAAAATTAAAATCGCTCTCTGTCATACTGAAAACATGAGAATGATTCAGAATCAAAGGAAGTGGATGTCATCAAAGGTCCAGAGAGAAAATGAATAGCTTCAGGAAGAAAATGGACTTTTTAAATGCAGTTTAACATTGAGAATGAATGTAAATATCTAGCCCAGTTGTGCAGAGAGATGGAGGATTTGGGGGGGAAGGAGAATAGGGAGAGATATAATGTACACAGGAGGGTATGTAGCAGACACTGCAGACTGGGACCTGAGTGTTTTCTTCCAAGTTTTGCTTGAATTTTGACTGTCTGTCACAGTAAACAGCCCAATTATATTCAGCTGGATTGACACATACAGAGCTTAAGGCTGGGGAGAAGAATATTTCAATAAGCAGCTAAGTTACTGTAGGCATGAGGACATCAAGTTTTAGTCTCATTTCCTCCTCCTTCTGACATTTTGAAATGTCAAGCTCCTGTCCACGTTGCTGCCTTGTTTCCCACCTCATCTACAGCTGAGTAAGGGAAAGTTATCTGTTTATTGCATAAAAAGGACCACAGGATCACAGGTGATTTTCAAATGAGAAATATGCAACCACAAAGTCAATGTAATGGTGCAACTATATGTTTGGAACTGCAGTGTGGTCACTTTTATGTTCTTATTTGAAAAACATACATTTTCGAATACCACAGTCCTGGGAAAAATTAGCATGGGCTCTACACTGGATGGGGTCTGTCTGCAGCATCTCCATCCATGGCTGCATCGTGGTGTCAGGCACCACAGGGGGCTTCACATGAGTACCAGGGCAAGTGACAAGTTCCTGTCACCTTCAGGTGACACCCCATGTCAGCAGCTGTGTCAGTGAGAAGCACCCAAACTTAACAAAGCTCTTCTCTCACACCAAAGAAAAGCTGGTGCAACAACATAATATTTAAACTCTGCAAAGTCCTTATTAAATGTGACAGCAACAGCTGTAGCAGCTTGAGCACTGGCAGAATGAGGGAAAGAATTAAAGGCCTTTTGAGGGCTAGGAAAAGAAAGTAAGTACCATTTTAAATATTAAAATGAGGTCTGGGCTGTTGGGGAATATAGATCTGGTGGCAGATAGCCAGAGACTTTGGAGGTGCTCAAAACTGTTTCTCTGACCCTCCCACAACTTAATGGAAAGGAACCAACTTTCTTTCCAGTCCATATCTTCTACATTAAACTAATATATATAATTCACACTCCTTATCTTCAGAGTATGACGTGTCCCATTAACCCTTCCCCCACATCATGAGTTCCAGCTGAAATAAACCTCAGTATTTGCTTATGAAATACACAATTCCCATTGCAATGCCAGAACAGTAGATAGTGGGGAATAGAATTATTCATTTTTGGAACGTGGATAAAAAGCAGACCTTAAAAATAAAACCCAAAAAAGAGGCATTTTCCCCCACAAATAGAATGATCCAACATGTACATTATAGCTGTGCTCAGTTTCCATAATTCTGGTTTTCTGGAATGAAGGCATTGATAACTTTCTTTGAGGGAACTGTTGGAAATATTTCCATGCTTTAGCATACTGCTTCAGTCATGTGGCCATGATCTAAAGGAACTTGAACAGTCCATATATAATATGGAAGAGAAATTTCTCATGGATTGTTTTGTTTAAGACTAACAGACCCATAGTGAATTAACTTCAGTATATGAGTAAACAATGAAACATTTCTTTGTGTAAGATGTATGAAACCTGTTAAAGGTGAGAACTTAACAGGCTCTGTCACTGCTAGGAGGTGTAGGAACCACAATTCTAACCCCTGAGGATTCCACATTTCCAGAATGACCTCTTCACCATCTTCTCTTCCCAGCAGCAGTCTGTGATCACAGAATTTCCTCTGAGTGCTTTACTGCCCAAAGCTTTAGGACAGCTTCTTTGTCAAGTGATAGAAAAAGTCTTTTAGTTAGAAAAGCAATGGATTCTCTCCCTCTGGAAAACAACACAGAAAAGCTGCACTTTTTCCCAGAACGGAATTCTTACTATGAAGGGAAAAAGAATTTCTTAAGGGGGCAAATGCTAATATTCCTCTCTGACAAAACACATGTTTCTTCTGAAAAGTCACATTTCTTCATCAGCCTGATACTTTGGTTAGGTTTTTAACCAGTTTCAAACAGACTTTTATATCAGAAAACCAATTAACAAAGGTCTTCCCCTCTCCCCATCTAATATTTCTCACTGTGTTTCTGAGGTCTGTCTCCCTCACAATAGCATCCACACCGTGCTGAAGGACCCACTGAGCACCCCTCTTATTTCATTTACAAATTAAGTTGCCTGTATTTCTGCAACATGTGCATATCTGAAGAGAAGCCCAAATGGCATCTCTAAATCAGATTGCTTTACTGCACAGTCAAGTGCACCAATATTTAGATAATACTCTCCTTAAAAACATCTGCCTAAACACAGTTGCTACGGCCACTTAGAGGTCACAGAGCTGTCACAGCCCCGGCAGGGTCTTGCTCCAGGTGCATCTTATCTCACATTAAGGAAGAAAAAGCAGTGTGGTAGTGTATTGCAGAGAAGCTATAAGGGCATACAGAGCTTATGGCAAATTGGTTTCTTCCCTGCCAGAAACTATAACCACTCCTGGCCCAGGATGGGCAGCTCGACTCTCTGCAACTGGATTGCTAATGTGATATGCACTGTATAAAGACGAAAAGCCATCTGGTGCTTGGATCTAGCCTCTTTCAATATACCAAAGCCCTTTTATCATCTCAATTGATTATGAAATTATCTCAGACCAATTCCTGGCAGACAGGTACCCACACAGGAGAACCAGCACCAGCCAAGATAAAATAAAATCAGAGACCGCACAGACCGCACTGCCCTTTCTGAGGAGAAACAGGCCTTTAGGTCCACTACTGGGCTATACCAGAAAAAAACCAGAGGATAAGAACCCAAAGCTGCCTTAGAAATTTATGACTATATTGTTAATTAATTTTACTGTTAAATCATTTTGGTTTGCAATTCTGCACTTTATATTTCCTGCACTTTCACAGAGTACTTCAGCCCAGAGGGCTTGTCATAAAAAAGACCTTGGAGAGCTTTTCATTTTAAGCCAAAGAAAAAGATGAAAAGTTAAATCACTTAGTGTTGCATTCCCATTGGCAGCAAATTGATTTTATTTACTGAAAAATGCTTGCATTGCAAAAACCACTCAACACACACAGTAAATAAGTCAGTACATGTAAGTCTAATGTAACAGAGTAGCTACCTAACCCTTTGAAATAGGCTGGAGTAATAAACACCTAAATACAAATTCAGTTGAATGCTTATTTTTCTCTTGCTTACAAAAGGTCAACCAATGCTATCAAAGACAAAAAATAGCTTGGTTGGTGCTGATGAAAATTAAGAACATATTTTCCATGCTGCTCCATGATATCAAAGACAAACAAGGTACTTAACACACAGAGCATATTTTTGTATGTCCTTTCAACTTAAAAATTGCAAGGCACAGAGCAAACATCAGTAAGTTATTAGCTCCAGTCTTCTGGTGAACTTCATAAGAGCAACATCAGAGCCTGAAGCAATACTACTACTGTCAGATCTCATAAGCTAAACAGGGTCAGGCCAAACAGGCACTTGAATAAGGCACCTTTGAGGATCACATCACTGCAGCAAGAAATAATGCTGACAATTCAGTAGTGAGCACTATTCCTTCCACAGCAGAACTTTTCATCTCAGATACACAGCTACAAGTGCCAGGCAGCACAAACCAGTTTTGAAAGGCATCAACATTGTGCTGTGAAAATATAATCCTGATCTCCAGCTCAAGTTAAAGCAGCACTATTCACCTATTAAAATTTCTCCAGTCATTTCAAAGGAGCAGGACAGCTACTGCTTCCTGTTCTCAAGCTTTTCTTATGAGACAAAACATTAGAGAAGATTTGCAGTTTCTCTGAGTGGGAAAGCTGCATTTTCAGTGGACAAGGCAATCTGCTCACTCAAGTGTATCTATTTTACCATTAGCAAAATGGTTTCAGGGGCAGTGTTATTTTGTGTCTGTGCATCTATCTGCCTATCTATTATTAATAAAGAAGAAAGAGCATCCAGCCTACACTTTCATGATGAAGGAAGCCTCCTCGAACACAGAAAATGAAAACATAAAAGTTTCTTTCAGTGTGTGTGCTTTACCTCACTGTTGTGGGCAAAACTCCCACAATCCTATCATTTATACTAAGTCACCTCCACTACTGAAAGCACAATACACTTAGAGAATGTGGCTCAGCAGCTCCCGGAATGAACAGCAGTTTTTAAAGTGGAAGCTCATATCTGACATTTACAGTATATAGTCAGTGATTCAGAGAGCTACAGTTGCTGTGCACAAAGACAGATCATTGGAGAAATGAGCAATACATAACATGTGTGGAAGCCTTGGCTGTCCGCATCAATAAATTAGACAATACCAAATAATCAATGCTACAAACTGCAAACTGCTGATTTAAGGTGGAAGGAAAAAGCCATGATGTTCAACAACATGACAGAGAACTACGGGGGCAACATAGGTCAATAAAAACTAATGCTATTTGCCATTCTAATTACTTTGCATGTTCATGAGCCAGGAAGGCAGGCTGTGGAGCTGTAAGTAAAGTGCCAAGAGTACTGACACTATATATAATTCATAGACTGCAGCATATTGCTACATTTCTCACTGCCCTTAGAACTTGCAGTTTCTCCAAGAGACATGGGGGTAATACCTAATGTTTATCTTTCAATCTCATTTTTCATGAACCCTGTATTAACAGGTCACTCTGGTGAATGGAGAAGTCATCAATATGGGTCACTTGAGGGACTGCAAACAAAGGAGCTTTTATCCTCGTGGATATATTTTGTTGTCACTTCAACAGTGACACAGCTCACACAGCAACCACAAATGGGCACATGCATTCCTCAGACACTGTCCAGATCCTCATCTCACAGGCTCTGATGAGGTGCTCTTGAAACCAGAAGAGTTGGTCCAATTTATCATGACTTTGCTGGGTGTCAGGTGAAAAAAAGATGTTAAAAGACAGAACAGGACTGGCACTTCTTCCATGTGATGGGCACCCTTATTGTACTGATACCATGCTCTGGACTGAATTTTCTTGTTGACTCTTTGCAGACGCAGAAGTTGCTGCAGATTTATAATGGGGTTTTTGCATGGTTGAACAAGAAATACCCTGAAAAAAGCAGAGAAATTGCTCCATTTTCCAAATGGGGTCAAAAGCAAGTGGACATATTTTTCTTGCTGGATCATACTGGGCTTTGCCTGAGGTAGATAGAAAAACTAAAGTCACTACAGAAATCAGTGGCACTAAAGTCTGCTTTGACCACAGAAACATGCTTAGCAGTCTGAGGGAGTTAAGAGGATGCCAGACGTAACAAATTGGAATTGAAATTAAAGTTTAAAGATAAATACTTTACTGTGTTACAGAAAGATAATATTTACAAAACAAAGACCTTGGTAAAAATTAATACATATCACGTAAAATATATCAAAAGAAAACTCTAATTGTTGGCACTTCCTATATGTAGCTTTAAATAGATAGTTATTTTGGCAATGGTTTGAGAACCCAGCTGTGAAATTCATTTCCTGGTCTTTAAGTACTGTATTTGTCAGCATTTAACCCATTTCTGCCTTGCTTTTTCTCACAGAAAGGAAGGTTTCCTTTATAAAATAAAAATACTAGAAGATGCAATGCATCATTTATAAGGAAGTGCAGCAGAGGAAATGCTAAGAACAGTGTCTCCTACCACTGTCTTCTAAAGCTTGGGAGTCTCAGTAAAAACTTAATTTGGGCAGGCTTTTTGCTGTCCCTTGTCTTTAATGAAAAAGAGATTCCCTGCCTACATCAAGATATTGCAAAAAAGGAGAAGAGATGAAGTCTTACTATGGAAATGTGTAATTTATATGAGCAAATAAATGTCACTTGAGATATGATGTACATGTTATATATTTTAATGTGTCAATATTATATGTGAACAGGAAGGATTTTCTGTTCCCAAACAATCTGCAGTATCTCTCCCAGAAGTAAAGAACTTCTGCAGATTTAACTTCTCCACTTTAAAATTTCATTTTCAAATTAACAATTATCTAATTTTTACAGTTTTTAGAACTGCAGTCATAAACAAGCTGCTTTTCTTTTTGCCTTTTTTTTTGTAAATATCTTCCCATGAACAATTGGTTTCTCCAGGTTCTTTTCATTTATTCTCTTTTGGACTCAAATATTGGTAAAAGTTCTGCTATGAAAAAAATGTTAAAGTGTCTTTTCCAGGAGAAGAGGCCTTTCTGCATCTACCACTATAAATGCAGCCCATTAGTCAATGGAATGTACTAACACTATGAACTAAAAAGGAAACTGAAAAATCTTACCAGTTTTTTATCCCCCCTCACTGCTTACATTATATTTGAGGAAAATCTGAAAATGCACACTTTATTTTGAGCTCAGCAGCCCCGGTTGGTTAATCATTGCATCTTTCTTTGTGTCACTGTTTGGGTAGTGACACCTAAAAGCCACCATGGCACAGGGGCAGGTGCCAGGAGAGCCACAGTGTGAGCCCCCTTTTCCCTACATTCTCCCAGGCCAAGGTGTGAGATCCAACCTTGTATCAGCCAAGGAAACAGGTTGCAAACCTCCATCACCCCCTTGCTCCAGGAGCTTTCTGCACAGGGATTTTTGCTGTCTGTATTACACAATACAGGAGGGAGTTCCAACTTATGGATAAAATCACTTGTTAAGAACAAAAATGAGTGCTAAAGTAGAAAGTAGCAATATTCCTATGTTCCCTGACTGTACTCCAGTAGCTCCCCAAAAAGTTACAGGGAACAGGAGTTGGACTTTCAGCTGGAAACAGCACATTTCCTGCCAGAAGGGAGCTCTGTTTGGGACACTTGCATGGGATACAACAGGAGACAGGCATCCCAGGCCATGTCAGAAGTGGAGGGGACTGCCAAGCACTGGGAGTGAGCTGAACATTGTTCACAGCAGGCAAAGACAGGCAAAAGCTGCCAAGCCAGGAGAGGAGGAAAAGAATAAAAAGCATGTCCCTGGATCCTACAGCTACTGACAGCTTCAATATAATTTAAAAATTCTGGCGAACACTGAACAGGGGAAATTTTTTTTTTTTGGAGATGTGGAGCTAAACAAATAGAGCACTCAAGAAGGAGCATCTGCTTCCAGGAAAAGAGAGACAGCTCCAAGTACAGCAAACACTTCCTATGCCTGCCAGCACTGGCCATGCAAGGAAGTGAGGAGGAGCAGACCCTGAAGGCCAGAGCAGCTACCACCATCCACACGTCACCATGTTTTACCTTGGAGTGCTTTTCAGGCTGTTTCATCAGGAAAATGCACAGGCTGCTTTAGGCTTTCCTTGAAATGTTTTCTGCTTTATTTGAGACAACAGACTCTCTGACCCATGCTTGAAAATTCAAACAAATAAGGGAGAGGGGAGCTAACAGCTCTCATCAGAGCTGCTGGCCAAAATCAACAATAAAACACCTCTGCATTTCAAGCCACTCCCAGATCCCAGGGATTAGGTGAGATATTGAGTGCTGACAGGAACCAGACCTTGCATTTGGGGAAAATTTTGGTACTCCACAAGAAATTTCCTGCAAAACATCAATTAAAAATAAAACTAACAGAAATATTCAAAACACCTCATTTCAGAAATGCTGAAAATTTTCAGTAATATACATTAGTAGCTATATGTGCTATTAAAAATAGTACAGCCACAAGTCAAAATAAAATATATTGGCTTACAACAAAGAAATAATTTGACATAACAAAATCAGAAATACAAAGTGTTGCAATATGACCTTTAATGTTAAAATTACATAAATGGAAATTAATGTTATTTTCACACAGTGCTCTAATTGATGTTACCGCCTTATTTGATGATTAAATAGTGCTAACAATAGCTATTTCATCCCATCTCCAAAGAATATAAAGGCTCAGAAAACAAAGCAACAATGAGAGTGACAGCACGTCCAGCCTCCATCAGAATCCAGAGGTTCTGCCTTCTCTGCAGAGTGCAATGCCAGGCAGAGATAGTCTGAGTTACTTTGTGTACCAAAAGCCATGCAAATAAGTTAACTGGCTCTGCTGGAAAAGCTCCTTCACATCTAACTGAGGGAACCTCTGCACACCAGAGCTCAGGCGTGTCCCAAGCACAGGACCTGTCGCTGCACAAAACTGCTGGGGATGTTCGGTTCAGCTTCTGCTCCTCAGCCACCTGCTTTTTTAACCTGAGTCTTATGATGGCCCTGCTTTTAATTACATCTACAAATCATTTTCAGAGCTTGGTGACCTTTCAGAGTTAAACTGGATTTTTTGATAAGTAACTACTTAAGCAACACTGAACCATTTCATAAATTCATCAGATTACTAAACTGTTTTATGCCAAAGCACAATGCCGTTGTGAGGAAATCAAAATTACATGTTTTCAGATTTTTAAGCAAACACCAACTCTTTTTATTTGACACCATAAAAGTAAATCCCTTATAACAGTCTCAATTCCAAAGAACTTGGAAGGACTTCCATGTTTCAGCTCAGTTTAAACAAGCTTTTAATTTGTCTTAACACTTTTTGCTGTGGTTGTTCTGGAAACTGTCAGCAGCCAAAAATGTTGTCAGTCAACACATCATTTGTATGACTTCGGTGACAATACCTTATCCACCATAAACTGATAAGGATTAGAGTGCACTTAAGGATTACTGCAGGTATAAATTTGACTCTGATCAGCACCCAGTAAATGTCACCAATGTGTCACTAGCCTCAACTTCTAATAATGTAAAGTAGCATATCCAGTTCACAGAGGATTAAAAATGGGCAGAAAAACACCCACTACCAAACGGTGGACATACTTTTAACTCATACCCTTACTTCCTTTGTGGTAACTTCTCTCTCTACACCACTAGAGTGGCTGGAAAGTCCAACTAATTGTTTGCCCTTATAAATCAAATTCACCCCCCTGGTTTAACAGTAGCAAATCACCATCAACTACTTTTGCTAATAAAGGGGTCCCAAACCCACAAACAAAATCTAGCAACAGCAGCAGGTGTAATTTGAAAAGTGAAAGATGTAATGAGACTTGAAAGAATTTAATTGAAAAACTATGGTCAAAAAGTGAATTCAGGCAGAAACATTCAACTCAAGTAGCCATGTGGAATAATTTGTCATTTACGATGGTCAAAACAGATATTGCTGCATAAATGACTTTTAGGAAAAGCCAGGCATTTTAGCAGCTTGTGAAAAATATGCCAGAGTACAGGATGAAGGAAAGTTGGAGGACAGAGCTCCTGGACAGAGTGGTCCAGTAATTCCTGCATGTCACTCCAATCCATCACCAGCAGTTTATGAAGTTGGTCAGATGGCCACCTTCTGCTGTCATACTGGAAAATAATTCACCAGTACAAGCTTACAAATCACCTCTTTCCACAGGCAGCAGAAAGAACAGGGCAATCTCTCCCACTAGCACAGCTGTCCCTGAAGAAACACATCCCTGCAAAACAGCCTCATCTGCCAGCGGCACCAGGGCCACGCTGTGAGAGCAGGTCTTGCTCCCTTCCAGAGGCATCACCCTTTCCCAAACCTCCAAGGTATGTCTTCTTGCATCTTCTTCTCAGCCTGTGCCCTTACAGACCAGTGTTCCAAGGCAAAAAGAGTTCTGAAGGAGCAGATAAACACAGCAAGTATTTTTCACAATGACACCTTTTCACCCTCAACGCTATTGAAACATTGCTGTGCATCAAGACGGAGTAAACTTGTTGGCAGGGCTGGGGAAAACAAGAAGATGCATAAATTGCCTTTCAAAACCAACATTACTTCCTATGTTTGGGTTTTTTTCTTTTAATCTGAATAGTATAACTGTTCTTCAATAAACATTGGAATTTACAATATGCATTAACATGCTTTTGATTGCTGATATTCATGAATAACTGTAATTTTAATAAATTCTAATAATGTAGATTATCTGTAACTTTTCATTAGTGCATTCAGGTTTTTTTCTCAATAGGTGCACTGGAATTTACTATCTAATTAAAAACGGAGTTTCTGTTACATTTTTATGCTTTAGAACCCTAGATCACAGTTTGTAAACTCTCTTGTTCGTCACACTAAAGCTACCAAGAAGTAAAGTGAAATGGTATCAATAATTTTTTTTACATAGACTGAAGGGTTATGTGTTATTTGCTAAGAGATAACACTGTTGTCATGTTTCTTCAGCAAAAAAGGCTGATAAGACTTGTTTCACATCTGTCTGCATAATATAACAAACCCATGAAGAACTAGTGATGAAAAAGCTGGTTTGTTGACAATCTATTATTGTTAAATGCACCCAAACACCAAGATTTAGGCACTGCTCATTAGTGCTGTATTGTAGCTCAGGATTTTGCCCCTATAAATACTTCATGTCAAAATATTTTTCAAATATATTCTAGGCTGAAAGCCTTTCCCTTGCAACCCTGAAGAGTACAGCCTTCTGAAGCCTTTTATCAACTGAATGAACTCAGCTGTTCATTACCCACCGCAGCCAGACGATGACACTGTCAGCCCCGTGTCCAGCTGCCCCTTCCTGCAAATGCCATCTGACTTGTTTCCTTTCTGCTCTGCTCAACTGCCAACACTGCTCAGGTCCCTCTGTCTGTCTTCCCCTGGCCAGGCATCACATACTGATAGCTTTCAGTTTCTATCTATGACTCCTCTGTTTTCTACAAAGAAAGATGTCTTTCTTACAACTTATCTCATAGTTCCTCATATCATGACTTAGTCACAGAAGAAAGGGAGGACGAATTGCCCTCCTACCTCTAACTGGCCCACTGAGATCTTCCATTTGGGTCTGCAAAGGCCAGAAGGCAAGACAGGATCCAAGGAAAGCACATGCTGTCCTTGCAGCTCCCTGCCACAGGCACAGCCACTAAGACAATAGTGCTGACCCTTTGGCACAGGAACTTAAGGCAACACCTTCTAATAGCTGTAATGACATCACTGGAGTTTGCTGGATAACTAAATAATAAAAGCAGGGTTGTGTCCCCAACTGAAAGCCTCTACTTGAAATAAATCCTCAGGCAACATTGATATAAATACCAAACAGGCAGTCATCCTTCCCTCAGCCCACAACTGCTCTCTTGTCTGCTGTTAACTTTGATCAGGCTGGCTTGTGGGATCACTTCTTCAGCAAAACTGCTGCATTTGTCTGGGATCTCATTAACTATTCTGATTAGTTTTACCAACAGAAAATTAAAATGGTGCGTCTGACTCTTGCAGCTTGAAATTTTCCTAAAGCTTTTGATGTAACTTCTGTTACGACAGCATTGCATTTATTCTGATTTCAAGTTTCACTTTAGATGCCTGTTCCACATTTAGCTATGAATAGCAAATATTTCATATTGCTACTTACATAACTACCAGAATCTTCACAAAGGACTAAAAACCTCACGTACCATATTTGATGTGACTTCAAAGAAGAAAAGATCCTTGTCTTACAATCAAGACATAAATAACTTCATCCACCTAACTGGTGTGCTTTGTATACCAGTACTGTTTACTGTGTACTTTAGCAAACACCTGAAAGACCAAAGGGAATGTAAGCCAGCTTCCTCTCTCTCCATGGCAGTGCATCTCTCCTTACTCATGGGAGAAATGGAGTTCCCGTTCAACTTTCAGAATAACTCTTCAATAACAATTTCAGGTTACCATAGTGGCTAGAAGTGCCCAACAGAGCCTTTCTGTTCAAAATCTTTATGTTAGAGGAACTCAGACACTTGCCAATCAATGCCAATTCAGGTATGGTAATAAGTACCAGTAATAGAAACAGCATTACAAAGCTTCTTCAGAAGAAAGCAGCAGGCAAGATCCTTTTCCCCACATCTGTGTTGCAGGCTAGCAGAGACAATTCTACCCCAGCCATCAGCAGTATTTGCTAATAGCGATTTCAAAGACCAACAGGTTCAGAAGTTAGAGCTCTGGGTCTCCCTCTAGCTTCTCCTGGAACAATATTTTGATGAGAACTCATTTTCAGACAGATGAAAAATGGGGCCCAATGCAACACCAATTCCATTACAAGAAAGACCTGGACATACTGGGATGAACCTGTGAAGGACCACAACATTTATCCAACCAAGTTCCTGAGGATGTACCTTCTCCCAGCTGTGATCTGACCTCAGGACCCCTCAGCCTGGCTTGGACAGCCACACAACACAAGCAATCTTAATCTTTTTCTGTTCGTTGTACAAGTTTTCTTTGACCTCTCCCCCACAAAGATCTAAACCTATACACATATAAAATTCACAAACTGAAACAAAAACAAAACCAGGAGAAATAAAATTGCTCAACCAAGCTGTAAGATGATATGCTTACATGGTTCTATTACATGTGTAGTTCTTATCCGCATTTTTAGGTTTTCATTCACATAACCTTACTAGCCTCTTTCAGATATCTAGAGAGATTCAACCAGCAAACACATAACATCAGATATGTCTCCCAAACACTTCCATCTGGAAAAGGTGTTTACAAACATGTGCTTTTATAAACTAAACAAAATTTAGTGCAACATGAATTCACACCAAATTGAAAGGGGAAAGTTCTTCTGCTTCTCAAGCATTTTGCAAAAAGGAGAAGACTTATGTATTTCATACCTACATATTAAATAATTCAGATAATAAACTGTTTAATAAGAGAAATAACTGTAATAAATACTATATTTAGTTTACGACAAATTCCTTAAATTGTGAAGTATAAATACACCATAGTGTTTAAATAGTGAAGTGAACACATGACTTCTAGCCAAGGCCATGATGAGAGGGAGAGCACAGAATATCCATTGTGAGGAATTGAGTTAAATGCATCTCATTTTCATTTTGTCAAACTTAGCTCACATTTTGGTTGATGACCAGCATGCTACTTAGGAGAGCAACTATCCACAAAGCAGATATTACATCTTCATTCATTATATCTTCATTCATATCTCAGGTCTAGGTTCGGGTAGGTCAAATCAATACTTTAGAGTTCTGTCCATGGTCAAAAATGGGCAATAAAGGGTTGTATGACATAGGGTACACAAGCGAAAAAAACTCACTGAAAATGAGGAATAATGATAGGAATAAAAAACAGATTCCACTCAAAAGAAAGGGAAGATTTTTTTTTCAAGAACATATAAGAAACATCATGTGGAATAATTCAGCTTGATATAAGAAAGAGGAATTGTACCAGTCACTCCTTTAAGTAGGGCCCTGTTTTAATCAGTATGTGGGGAAAATACCTAACCAGTTGTTTATATGGTTTTGTGTGAAAGGCTGAATAAAACCTCAGCTGTTTCCAGGTACTTGCAAAGTTCCTCAGATGGCAAAATAATAATTATAGATGTCATACAGTACAGTGGGATGAAAATGGTGCAGGAATGTATCAGTAGACAATACTTTATTTAGCTGTTCATTTTTGGTACCTGGCAAAAATAGACAGAAAAATACTGTTGTCTGGTAAATACTACATGGAATCAGAACTATAGAGTGTATGACCTCCTGACAAGCAAATTACTTTGTTTTGACAGTCCAATATTGCTAACTTCATTCTTGGAACAGGTTGTGCCATACTCTTCTCTAAAGACAATCCCTAGACTAGAAAAGCTGATAATCAGAAATTAAATGAAACCTTAAAAATATGGAGCATTTCCAGGTTTTGTAGAGAGCAAAAGATAGAAATACTCTTCTGTGGAATTTTAGAAGATCTTAATATAATTTTCCTGACTGCTCAGCTGCTGGGATGTGCTTTGGAGTTGCTTCTATCAAACAGATTCACCAACAGATTTCACCGACATGTGAATACCATTTTTTATTATAATTTCAAAGCTTTATTTTTTCCTATTGACATAGAAAAAAGATTCTTACCAGTAACCTTCAATTGAACTGTCCTTCGTAAAAGCTTGCCTTCAAACTTTAGTTCACAGGTATAATTTCCTCCATCTTCTTCCTGGACCTCTTGAATTAAGAGAGTATTTCCCTTCTGAATTACAACATTTCTCCACATTTTTGGCTCACATTCCTGCAGAAAAAAATCCAGTGCCAAAATTACCTGGCTTGTACAACATAAGACAGTGTTGCCTGATCAGATAGTCAATATTATACATAAGGAAACAACCACCTAGATCTGTTTTGCAATTAAAATTCAAACATAATTTCAGAAAGCAGAGAGATCTGAAACTGGAATTAATTTGAGGACTGAAATTAAACAGAAATGTTTTTAAGGTTCAGTTATTCCTACTGTATTACATGGGCTGTGTTTAATATATGGTGCCCTCAAGCAATGGTTAAGTATCTTCTTTTTCTTTATAGCAACTGCTGAGACATCTCCTTTAGGATGGACCATTGAAATACATCTCTATTTGAAGGAAGTAAGGGCAACATCTGTTAAGAGCTAGCCTGAAGGCAAATTTTAAACATAGTCCCAAGCCAGAACCATTTACCAACAGAAGAAAACAGGAGGAACAGCAGTTTTTGGAGAGAATTCAGAAGCCTGGTTTTCTTACAGCCTTATTTCTCATCACTGGCTTCTCCAACACCTGCTGAGCTTTGATTCAGCCTTTTCCCATCACCAGGCACTTTGCAACATCACCCCCACATCACCCTCTGATGCAGCACACGGTACTGATAGCCTGCAACTCTCACAGGCTTCACCCACACAGTCCTTAGCTGTTGTTTGGCAGATTTAGGCTCACTGCTACAAACTGTGGTCCTACTGGAACAGCATTTCAGTCCTTCTGGATAGGGTGTGATACACTGCAAGAAGAAGCTCTCCCCTTCCTAAAACATTGGATTCTCGCAGGCAGATCAGTCACTTTCCACGTGAACAGCACTCATGACTGAATTGTTCTTGGAATGCTCTGAACAAAAAACACAGATCAAATCTAATCATTGTCTCTTGAAAATGGCACCTTAAAATTTATTTTCTCTAAGTACCTTGAACATCAAGCCTGTTCAACAAAATCATACTTTTTGAGTTCTCTGAAGCACTCAGTAGTCCCAGCAGTTCCAGAGCCTCTGGCTCATCCTGTACCCAGGAAACACAAAGAAACATAGGGCCTGAGTATCTTCAATGCCTCTCTCATCCCTCTCTCAAGGTGGCAGCTTGGGATAAACTCTCAGACTGCTGCAGTCTCACATCAGTTACATCAGGCTCAGCAACTTCAGAGACTGGTGACATGCCCACACCTATGTCCCATTTTCTGTTCGTCAGCATCAGCAGTGTCAAACACAGAAAACAAAATAGAACAAAGCTTTCTCTTAAGAAAACAACCAAACAAGAAAACACGTCAACATGCAAATATGTTGTACCACAGTAAGAGATCAGCATGACACAAACATAAATTTTTCATGGACTCCATACGCATTCCAAATCCATGTCAGATTCTAAATTAAAGGGCAACAATAGAAAAAATAAAAACACAGGACTGAGAGTTTCTGGCCTTGCACTTGAAAAGGGAGCACTGAAGAAATCTCCCTGTCCCTAGGAGGCCAAATTCAGTTACAATATGATCAGATTTCAGATTCGGAAGCTGTGGAACACTACTGCAGGTCACAGAGTGATCTCTGTTACCTCTCTCTGCCTCCAAAGTACAGCTGCAAGGGAAGCATCATCTCATCTTGCAAGTGAACTTTAGTTAACACTGATGATGGAGAATGACCAGAATCCAGATCCCATCTACTGTGCTGAGACTCACTCAGGACACAAATCTGAGCCAGGAAATGCCATTAAATCCTTTCTGATTTGAGCTCAGTATTTTAGTTCTATCGAAAGGTACATCAACCACCTACTTGGAGTGCAGGTTAAATCTGAACACTGGGCAAAGAATACTATTCAGTTCTATTCAATCCTAATTTAGAAGGAATACAATTCCCAGAACACACAAAGTAAGCATATTTCAGATACGCACCCTTTAGTGCAGCACTGAAATAATCTATCACATGTTACAGGTTTTATATTCTCTACTTTATTTTTAAAAGTATAAGAACAAAGAGATGGAAGATACGTTTTTATATGCTTTATATTTTTATATACAAGTTTGCAATAAGAAGGATGACACCTTTACTACTATAAAGATTAATGATTTAGCAAATACAATGTTTGTGCTATTGTGATTTTACATAGAGAAATTGTTCTGGTGGAATTGTACCACTAATTTCCTAATTTTTTTTTTTGCATCTTCTTGAAACACTTCCTATTAAAGATTATTTATAAGCCTTTCTTTTCCACATCTCAGCTAATTACTTTTTATCCTGCTGACTATGCAAGCTTTAAAAAAGTATGTTGAAAATGCTTGTTTATATATTTAAAAGACAAAACTAAAAGCAAAAAAGGGGAGAAGCTGGAAAATGGTTGAGAAACAAAACTCTTACTAGTTTCCATATTGTGAAAGCAATCTAGACTTTACTGTTGGAGGTTGGCTAATTTCCCTAAAAGGGTAAGTGCCCGATTCTATGACTCATTTCATGGAATCACAGAACAGTTTGGGTTGGAAGGGACCCTACAGATCATTTCATTCCACCTCCCCTGCATGGGCAGAGACAACTTCAGTAAACCAGGTTGCTCCAAGCCCCATCTAACTTGGTGTTGAACCCTTCCAGGGATGGGGAGTCCACAGCTTCTCTGGGCAACCTGTGCGAGTGCCTCACCACTTTCACAAGAAAAAAATTAGTATCTAATCTAAACCCTCCTTCAGTCCAAAGCCATTCCTTCCCATCCTTTCACCACATGCCCTTGTGAAAACTCCCTGTCGTCTCTTCAGGTACTGGAAGGTGGTCTAAGTTCTCCCCAAAGGCTTTATCCAATTAATTGTTCTTTTCTGCTTCTGCTTCTGTTTACCTGATAGCAAAATCTGCAAGTTTCTTTTTCTAGACTATTTACTTTCCTTAGATATCTGAAACATTTTGGGACATTTTCCCCCAGTAATTAAGGCATGCATTATTATGCTTTTTTTCCCTCTTCCTTGAAATCTAAGTGTCAGTACCTCAAAAGTCTATTTTTCTGGGTAGATAACAACTACCTGTCCTTCACCTGACATTTTGATTATTCTTTTAGCCCTCCTTTCAACCCAGTAGTAGAAAAGACATGAAGGAAATGGATTAAGACTCCACACTCAAGATGTAATATGCCTTTTCCCTCTGCCAGCTATTTCTCATGAAACTACTCTTAGTCTTAAATCCCATTCATTCAATCATGCCTTGACACACACATTTACTTCAAAAAAAAAAAAATCCCATACGTCTTGTCAAAACAGTTCTAATAGGCATAACTGAGCTGAGCATATATCAATGGCATTAATTGGGGAAATCTTTAAAAATAAATATTTAATGCAGTGTAATTCTAGCCAGAAGTGAAGTTCATACTACTGTTAAAACAAATCCTCACAGCAAATGTTATATTATGTACTGGGTGGGCATGTGGAATTTTATTCAGGCATAATTAAGAGCATGTTTAAATTACAGTTAACTCCCAGTAAATTGATGCAATTACTAGCTCAGAGTCACTAATCCCTTAACACAGAGAAGCCTTTCAGAAGGCAGAGCAGGTTCTGCACACAGTGGGCTGGCATCACCACTGTCCTGTCTGATGGTATTTCACAGGTCACAAGTCCAAACTCCCTGACTGCCAGTGAAATGGCAGGTTCTCATGAACACAAGGATTTCTCTTTTCAGCAGAAGGGATAAAGAAAGAAATCCCAAGGACTTCCTCATGTTTATTTATCTATCTACTGTTCTATTTTAAACAACTTACACTCCCTGCCTAGGTGAAAATCTCTAAACATTCCAGCAGGAAAGGAATACACCCCACCCTCCCCCTGGCTCCCACCAGTCCCTCTGGAGCAGATTTACTCAAGATGATGGCTTTATGTACATATCAAGCTTAAAATCTCAGGTAGGGAGGAAGACTTGAGGATCCAGTGTGCTATGACCAGAAATGGATGCCTTCTTTGGAAAGTGAGGGTCAGATCCTAAGGCAGGATAACACTTTACACTATTCTTCAGGAAAAGGGACTTGCTTTTTGTTACTCACGTGCCTCCTACAGCATGCTCTTAAGTCCCAGACTGCAATTTGTAGGGGTTACCCCAGTATTCACCAAATTATTTTGAAATCCATATAATTATATATTTTCTAGAAATTAGACTTCTGCAGTTTTGCATATGCAGACTTTTATTAACAGTAACATAATAGTCTAGAATAGCCAAAACTTTTGTTCAGGAATAAGTTTCAAGGGATTACCTGACATACACATCTTCTCTGCAACATTAATATTGCAACTGCACACTGCTGAGCTTCCTGACTCAGGTCTAGGTAACTAAGATGTTTCTCTAAGAGCCAAACTGATAACTCGTTATTGTTAATGATAGATAAGAAGGTGTATGTAGTAGGTTATCTCACTCATGTCTCTTTTCACTATCAAGCCAGACTAAAAGTTGTCAACTTCGATTGTCTCACTGTTATCACCCGATGACATCAATTCTGTTCAGTTTCCCTCAGTGATGATTTGTCAATCAGCTGTCACCCTCCAGCCTGGTGTCACACAAGCTGTGTGTGACACCCAGACAACACAGGTGGGATTGTGGAACAGACCCTTCCACTCCCTGTCTTGGTCAGTACAAAGCATCACTGGTGTGGGGCTGCACATGCATCTTTAGACTTATTTCTGCTCCATGACAGCTGAAGATCATTTCTGCAAGGCTATTTTTCAGTTTGCTTTTGGAAAAAATTGAGATCTTCATTGGTCTGGTGTTCAGTAATACCAAGGTAGAGAGAACAAAAAGCAGCTTTTCTTCAGTATCCTCTTTGCTGAGATTTCAGACTTCATGTGCAGAGCCGGGATTTGGGATCAATGAGCCCTGTGATGAGCCCCTTCCAACACAGGATATTCTATGATTAACTAAATCATATGTTTGACATATGAACAGCACTGAAGATATCAACCCATATGCTGAGAGAAAGAGCTTCAACTGCTGAATGAAAAACTTTATTCACACTAACAGTGGGTTAGGGCACACATTTTGTTACTATAAGATATGTGAGATTTCTGTAAAAAACCAAATAAATGACAATTTTTATAATTGCTCTTTTCAGCTGCAACCTGCTATGGAGGAAAAAAATCTGCTACTCTTCCCATATTGCTTATTTCATACAAAATAATTGTCTTCAAAGAATGTTATTAAGGTTGGCAAATCCAGCACTGTAAATTTAGGTTTTAACTAGTATGTATGTTTTCTGTTTGTATTACCTGAACCAAGCTTATCCTAAACACCTACAATCCAAACTCTAATTTCCACAGATCTCACTGAACTGTTCCTTTTGCCCAACTATTTCTGGTTCCTTCTGACTCCCAGCTCCTTATTCTGCTCTAGTTGAGGATCTTAGCCCTCAACTAATACCTGAGGGCTTTTCAAATATCAGACTTTGATCCAGGTCCAGACAACAGGCAAAATTTGCCAGACCTTGCTGTAGTGTCATTACCTGATGTTTACCAGCCAACCCATATTTTAGTGGTTCTCCTGCTTTTTTGGGGAGCTACAGAAACACATCACTAATACATCTGCTGATGAAAGTAGTGTTTGATACTTGACAGGCCTTGGAGAAGGTGCAGGCAGATGAGTTACCTGGCAAGTAGTAAAAGTATCTAACTGACCTCAGTTAAAATTAACTGACTTCACAACAGTTACTCAATGAACCTCAGCAGACTTCTGTGCAGACTCTAGGAGACTTCGGTAAAAATTTACAAGTCTTGGTGAAATTACCCAACAGACTCCATAAAAATTAATTGGGCAGCACAACTGAAGCTGGCAGTGCTGATATTCCCCATTGCAGGTGCCTCCCTTTGTTTCTACTCCAGTATCATGCAGGGAGACACCACACCCAGGTACAAACTGGAACAGAGGCATTGTGGTTTGGGAATCTGGTACTGCTGATAGAGAAGTCCTGTGAGCTCTCTCACAGAACATCCTCGTTGATACTGATTTCTGTTGGACAATGACTATGCTGGATAGTTTTACCTGCAAAACTGTCATACTGGGAGAACACTCTACAGACCAGTCACAAACCACTGGTGCCTCAGAGGAAGTCAGGGCTAAGCCTCACTGAAAACAGTGAAAGTTTTGAGCAGTTTCAGCACAACAGCAACAAAACAGCAATAGTTACCTTGTACCACACCACATCTGGCTCTTGACCGGCTGTTTTGTAATCCTCAATATCAGGACAGGAGATTGTCTTTCTCTTAGTGACTTCTGATTTTTCCAGATATCTGATCTTGCTGTTGTAGCAAAGCCCGGATTCATTCTCAGCTACTGTCAAGGACATGGACACCTTCATGCAATACGTTGAGTTTCTGCAGGGACAGAAAGATGGTTTCATTTATCCTGCCTTCTTTTCACCTTTGTTTCAGTAACAGTTAAGTTTCTTTGTTAAGCTCCTATTTTCAAGAACACTTGAGTGACACATTCAAATAGTGACAGCCATGCTGTGCATTTCCAGCACAGAGGAATTACTAGGAAACATAAAGGCTCACTTCTGACTGACTGTGAAGACTATGAAGAACCTTGAAGAAATATTGTTGACAAGTGATCCAACCCAGCACAGCAGGTCTTTCGAGCTTGCAAGTCTATGAACACAGGAACCTGTTGGCATCTCAAATGTTGGTCAGGATACACTGTCCCATTTCCCCTGTATCCCCCCGACACTCATCCTCACCCTTGTTCTTTCCACCTTCAGGAGATTTCACTCCACTGTGCATTTGAGAAGAAGAGTTATGTGCTGGACGTTAAAGCACATCACACAAGGAAGGATTTCTCCCTGAGAAGGAACCCCTCTACAAAATTCTACAGCACATGATACTGTGATGGGTCGACCTGGACCAGCTGCCAGCCTCCCTTCAGCTGCACCCTTTACTCCCCACAATGGGATGGGGAGGAGAAAATAAAATGAAAAAGCTAATGAGTCAAGAAAAAGACAAGACCACTCACCCATTACTGTCACAGACAAAACAGACTTCACTTGGAAAACAAATAGTTTAATTAATTGCAAATTATAATAGGTTTGATGGTGAGAAAGATAAAAAAGCTAAAACACATTCCACTCACATCTTCTTTTTCTTCCTCTACCTCTCCCTCCCCATGTGGTGCAGGGGTGGGGTTGGGGGATTGTGGTCTGTCCAAAACATCTCCCCACCACCTCCTTCTCGTCATGTGCTCCCCTGCTCCAGCATGGACTGTCCATGGCTGTAACTCCTGTCACAAAAATCAGGTCTCCAGGATTCCTCTCTGGCCACAGCACAGTGATTGCTGGGGCCTGAGCTACCAAAGAACCCCAAGAATCCTGAGAGCTATTCTTAATATTAGGGCACAATAAACACAACCACATGATTCCCATTCCACATGATCATGAAAACAGGATTAAATTCCTTCAGCCTTGCAGCTTTAACAGGACTATCAGACACATACCCTGATGTACTGTGGGGCATTGGCACTCTGGGCAGGGCAGCTCCAGCCCAGGCTGCCAGCTCTGCCCCTCGCCCCATGCCATGGAGAAAAAGCCACAATATACCAGGGCTCTTCCTCCCACTGTGCATCATTCTGTCATTTTAATTGATTGTGCCACTGCCAAGGAAGCCAGGAGCAAACCTGTCATGCTGGGTGGTTACTCCCATTGAAGGGAGCTGTGGAGAGCTCTTGTTGGAGGTATCTTGGCTTTGCCACTGCCTCCTCTATCACAGCTCTGCACAAATTGGTTTAGTTAAGACCAGAGGGTGCTCTGTGCATCCAGAATGTGATCCATCAGTCACACCCTGACACTAAAGATGCTGGCTGCTCAATCTCACCAACTAGACTCAGGACAGTGTTTTTTATTTTAAAAAGTCCAACATTCTCCATGACAAATCTCTTACATTTCCTTCTGTCAAGTGAGCCTGTAGTTAGGAAAAAAATAGAAAGGTCTACAGAGACACTTCCCCTGAGCTCAAAGCTGCATGCTAAACAAGTGCTGGCAAAACACTGCAAATGGGTTCTTGTCAAAGGTGTGGCATGAGCAAGTATTGGCAGACAGAGTCATTTGCAAGGCAAATCAGGATGCAATCTTCAGAAACATCCCATTTTCAGCATCATTAGTGTTATGCATTTAGCAAAACCGCAGACTTCACCCTTCCTACTCAGTTTTCCTCAAAATGCCACCTGTACATTTGAGTAAGAATCGGTGGATATTTTGTCCATTTCCTCACCTCTGAGTGAAAAGGCTCACTTTGCAAGCTGACATGATGTTGTTTCTCAGTTGAAAGTCTATCATAAAGTCTCATTCTCACAAACTGCACAAAGCATATTATTTTACCTGAAAGAAAATTTCTCTGGATTGAAAACAATCCATAATTTGGGGTGGGCTTATATAATTTAGGGAAATGAAGTCAACTTTCTCCTAAATTAGCTTTTGAAAAGGGTTACCCTTCTTGTAGGAAGAAAACAAAACATATTTGAGAGTCTTTACAGCAATGAAAATCCACAAAATATGGATACAACCACTCAGTATAATCAATAGTAATTAATCAGTAATGATCATTTAGTTTTCCTGAATGACTGTAAGTATTACTGAGTGCAAGTAAGGTCACATGAGCTCAAAAATAATGACCCAGGCTAATAAAAAATAATGCCTTTTAATAGTTGTCCATTACTTGGTGTTATTTAATAGTGCTGTATTTTCTCCTAACAATCTTGCATTATTTAGATTGCATTTTGAACAGTGCTGGAGGCTACTTCTATTTAAAATGTTTCCTGCAAGCACAACCTAAAATGCAGTATGCTTTTCATTAGTTACAATTAGAATTGAGTAGAATTGAGGAAACTAAGTGCCTGGTGACTACTATCACTTTTGTTCACACTCTATGACCAAGACAATAAATCTATTCAGGCTCATGATGAAGAAAGCCCTCAACTAAGCCAAAAGCAATAGACTTGAAAGCTTCATGGATGCTTCTTCACCAGCCACTCACATTACTGTTACTGCTGGAAATCCAGAAAAGGGCAATTTCTGCAGGAATGTCAGTGACTGAAGCAGGAATCTTCCTTTAATCTAGTCAGCTCTGGGAAACAGTGGTATTCCAAGTCACGTGGAAAAGGAATCAGCTGTTTAATAAAACTATCAGCTTTGCTGTTTTTCTCAGTTTTGAAGAAGTCTGGCAGCTGAAGTCTGCTGAAGTCATGGGCAAGCTGTTCCCCAAGGCTGGGGGGAGTTAAATTTCATCTCTCAGCTCTCTGAGCAGCTGATGCATCTGTGCTGACTTTTTCTTCCCTGCCTGCTGGGTTGTGGAGGCATAAAGGGGCTCTCTAAAGTTGACAGCTTGAGGGAGAACCCAGGAGAGGGATCACAAAGAGGATTGGTACAACTTTGTTTCTAGTGTCTGGCAAACAGACAGGAACAGGGTAGTCCTGGCCACGCAGGGCACTGATGGGAGGTCACCTAAAGAGTTCTCTCAGGAAGCCCATAGAGCTGCTGTGTTGGGAATGCATCCAGTTCTTTCTTCCAAATTGTGCTCAGGACCCCTGTGTCGGCAAGTGTTTTCCTTCATGAGCTGCACTTAAGTTGTTTATGGTACGTCTCTTTTTCTCTCTTTTTTTTTTTTTTTTTTTTGAGGTATGTAGAAAAACTAGCACAAACCCATGTTTTTTGCTTTTCTTCTTTCAGAAGCTAAACAGATGGCCTATGAATTATTAAAAGGAGGATCCACTTTTGTTTTTCAGTACATGGTCATGGAGCTTGGTGGTGAAGGTCAGTGCTCCCAGCAGTCTCTGGCTGGCAGGAAAGGTTGTATGGCCATTTTTAATGAGGAAAGCCAGACACAAGAAGAACAACAGATAACAGCAAAGCTACAGGTAACCTGAGCTTTTCTGTCAGAAACAGTGACCAAAAGGAATGAAAAGCAAGCAGCTTCCAGGTGGATGAGCAAGATGCTGGAGGGCTTCCAGTGGTTATCTTAGTATTGAGAGGCCAAGGAAGAACAGTTGTACCTAAATAGAGAATGCTGGAACCCACATGAGTCTGTCAGGTGACATTTTCCATATACATGTAAAGGAAATAAACCCATGGCTCTGGAAGTGGGTCTTTCAATAATTTGTCTTTTCTGAAATGTTTCCAAACCATTAATTTTCCACAGGAGTTGATTTCTAGTGGGTTCTAATTCTGTAAGAAGTAATAGTGATCATATAGGGAAGAAGAAGAGGGAAGAAAAGAAAGACCCACTCCACAGTGCAAAGAAAAATTGTCTTATATTTTCACACTGAAACTAAGATCTGTAATTCTCTATTTCAAGGGAATAGTTACACACTGGGCCTACCCTCTCGACTGGAAACAGGAAGAAGGGCTTAGCTTTGCCAGAGTTCACAAAGCAGTTTCCTTTGTTCTGGTGGCAAGGCATCTGTAATCCCCAGGCCACCTGGAGCTGGCTTTGAACCACAAACTGAAGCCAGCTTTGAACCCAATAAAAAACCAGAGGGAGAACCAAGGGATTTTAACAGGCCTCAAAACAAAAGCAAGCAAAACTGTGTTTGGCTTGACTTCGAAGCAAGGACAGAAAGGAAAAAGGGAAGATATAAAGAAATGGATCAGGACATTTGAAATTGGAGTGTCAGTCCCTAAATTATTTTTCAGCTTGTTTTGGATTCAAGACAATTAATGAGCCCTAAGACTGAATTCAAATTAAAGTAAACATTCACAACTTTGGAAAAAAACCCTTTTATTTGCATTTGTGTTTCTGCTAAATGAAGGTGGTTTGTTAAAAGAGTCAAGTAGAAAACTTTGTCTCTAATATGCTCAGAATCTCCCCCAGCCACCCCCATTTATTCATTTTCTTATAAAGAGAAAGGAGGCAGAAATGTGGTTGAATATTTTATATCTACTAGACTGAAAAACCCCACCTAATTTTGAATTGCATATTTACACGAGATGATTCACACTGGATTTTTTCCCCCTACAGATTAATTTTTCATTCTACTGGGTTTTTTATTACATTCTAAGACTTCAGCAGTAGATCCAAAAGCTGGGAAGTGTATTTATCAAAGCAGCGCTCAGGGAACAGCACACCTCAGGCTTAGATCTCTCTCCGTGTTTCTGAACACTCTGGCTGTTTTACTGATATTTTTATTGGCCCACTGACTGTGGAACTGGATAGATTAACCTGCACATTCATCTTTGCTCATTATGAGTTGGAGCAACAACAGCAACATCTTGGTTTGAAGGACAGATGTCTGCCAAAGAAGGCAGGAACCTCCCTTGGAACTGTAAACATGACCCCCTTCCCTCCAAATTATTATAACTTTGATTAACGGGCTTTCAGGCACAGGTATGGGGAAAGGAACAACAGTTGTTTACTGATCTGTGTATGTAAAACAAGGCAAACAAACCCCAGCGGCGGCGGCGCCGAGGAACAGAACACAAACCCCAGGACAGCCTCTCTGGGCTGGGCTCCTTCCCCCGCGCTGCAGTTCCGGGCACAGCCAGCAGGGGCGCTGC